>JBBMFX010000011.1:8529789-8544709 GCA_037832545.1 Rhabdalestes septentrionalis
GTCAACAGTGGTTCGCATTAAATGTTTTCCTGACTGGAAACACTTGCAAATATTATAGTTCCTCAGAATTTCCATAGAGAATATATGTGGGTCACTTACACTACTACCTAATTAAGAAACCTTTACAACCTTACAGCATGAAATGGATTGATTTGAAAAATTATCAGAGAGAAAACCGTATCCATGCCTTGAAATACTTTAGAAATGAATGGGGTTCACTTTCAACCTATATCTGGAAAATAATGGAAAAGTTATATGTATTGTTTTTAGAAGTTGTAAGAGTGAAAACCATGTCCATGCTTGGAATTACATTGGAAATGAATGCGGGTCACTTGGGACCCATGTTGTGCGTTAGAGGGGCTTCCAATAATTTGCGCATTAAAAGGTAATTTTCAGTAATTTTTTTTCATTAATTTTGTTGAATGCTGGATGGAAAGGTATTAGTAGAATGCAATTTAAGATTCATTCTTACCATATGCAATTCATTACAATGGTTTATCGCTCGAGTCTACTGCACCAATGTATTCTTCAAATAACTGAGCAATCAAGACAATATCTTAATGAAGAAAAAACTGTGAAATCCCATTACTAAAGACCCCATTGAGAAAGTTTATGGCTACGCTGGCATGTCCTCTACATAATGATAATTTATTATGAGAGTGTTATATAGGTCAGGTCATATTAACTTACATATTACTGGAAAACAGCAAATGTGGACAAAAAATATCTTGTTCTCCGGGTGAAATAGCAAGCACCACGAAGCAGTGCAGGCGTCTGATGTAAAATCGGCTTTAGATGTTGTAGTTAGAAACTGAAAATAGAGGATACATTTATCAGAAATTTCCATTGAAAACATCTTTGTTTGTCGTTAGAAGATTTTATCATCCAAATGCTAATGCTAATGCTGTTGTAATATTTTTGACTTCAAACTCACTGAGAAAAAATGCAGAACCTGTGAATCCAGAATATAAAGAGCATCTCACTACCATGCCAGGATAATGAAATAGTGTCGTAGAAATACCATGCTCCTACTTGTCTCAAATTAAGATTTGGTTCCGCTCCTGTACTAGATTATTACACTAATAATAGTCCTTGGACAAGGACCAATACTACATTTGTCCATTGTACATTATTCTGGATAAGAGATTAAAACACAGAAAACAATATGTAATTATACATGTAATTACATTAATATAACATATCAGTATTAACTGCACACTTCTGAATATGTCAGTAATGTGATGAGCAGTTTCACACTCTCCTTATCCTTTGCTTTAAAACTCTTTATAATGGCCCTTCCATATCACCTGCAGTCACCTGCATTTCTCAGATCACCTACTGTATTTTTTTCCCCTTATCTCAGCTCTGCTGCGGCTGGCTCACCACTCTACATGCCAACAGAGCTGAGTGAATCAGTTCCTCAGGCACTAACAATAGAAATATGCATGTATTATGTGTCTGAAGGGCGCTGAGAATAGCGGACGTGGGTGGTCCAGGGAGGCAGGGGAGGCGCTGGGTGAGAGCTGAAGGAATGGCATATTGCACAAGGCTCCTATTACAGCAGGCCGATGAAAATGCTGAGTGCACACAGGCTGTCTGGCCTGGACCTGGGTTCAGGTCCCCACAGGCGACAGGTTGGTACCCCTGAGGAGCTGACGCATCACTTTTGTGTTCCACTCTCTTTCTAACGTTTGTCCCTATCTCCTTTTCATATGCTCATCAAGGAAACTCCGGCAGGTGTTGAGACAAAGGCTCTAGGCATGTGGATTGGCTAAACACTTTTCCTTTCCTTTCACTTATTTATTTGTGCATTTACTCATTTCACTTGTCTCCACCTTCAACAAATTCTGACATCTGTCATCTGCTTTGGGGCCGAATCGTCCCAAAAAGCAAGATGGACCCACCTAAAAAACCTGTGCTTGTGGCCAACCAGTGCTCATAAACATGCAGGCTGACACAGTATAAGTAAACAAGCAGCGCTTCACATGAAGCACACCAGCAGCAGGACCATTAGTTGCTTCTTGTGTCATGCTTGTCTTCGGAGTGTCCTTCACTTCTGTCATTCAGGCCATTAAGTGTCTCATTTTTGCCTCCTAAGTGCTATCATTGAATTAAAAAGAAGTCCCTTTTCGCTCAGCCAGGCTTAAGCCATGTGAGCTAGTGCGTTTCCATGCTAATCACTTTTCCACAGGCGCTTCTGGGTTTTGGCAAGGTTTATGCCAGGATTTCTTGGTGCCAGAGCTTGGACTTCAGGCTCTGTTGTAATTCATGGTGTTCCTTGAGCCAAACTGAGCCAAAGATGTGATTCTGGTGGACAAAAACGGTCTGTTTAAGACCGCAAACCATGGAAAGCAATGGGTATTGGTTAAAGATTTTTGAACACCTAGCATTAAAGGTTACATTAAATAACATTAAAAGTCACATTTGCACATTTAATATACTAAGAGCTACATTCCAGAGAACTACAAATGTTAACCTGTCTTGTCCTCTTTATTTATAGTTTAGTATTTATTTTTGGGCTTTGATCATAGTTTTGCAATATTTTGCACTTGTTTAACTTAAGCATTTGTTGTCTGCAGGCTGTTTCCTGCATACACTTAAAAATAAAATCCCTAAATAGTTATCATGTATAAAGTAAGGCATGTATATATTTTAGCAAACTTTTTGTTATGTGTATATTTAGGTTTTGAGTGTTTCCAAAAATAGTTCTCCAGAAGTACTTCCTCTATTGGCACTTTTATTAATGAGCATGTTGTAAGGTGGTCCTGTAAACACATTATTGCCCCAGAAAATGTATTTTCCAAATATTATATATACGTCTGTGAACATGCAAAACATTGGTTGTATGAATGGAAATCTTGTAGATGGGTCTTCAATGCTTTGAAAGCACACTTCATTACAACCCAAAGTGGTTTTTAAGTGCTATTTACAACCATATTAAGAGTGTATGACTGGGATCACAATTTTGTCCTAATCCTAATTCTAAAGACAAATAGATAAGCTTCATGAGGCGGAGCTATAATTCAGTTAGTGTACACATGTTGTTAAGGTTTGTAGGTTTCAACTCTCTCAAGGCTAGGCAAGAGCATTATTTCTGACAAGAAGTGAAAGCCAACTGTAAAATGCAAAAATGCCTGCTTTCCTGGCTTCAGGCACAAGAGCTGCATGTACCAACAGAACCTGGCTTGCCTTGGCACCAACTAGCCTCGCTGCCCAAGGCCAGCTATTCGGGTGTCTCTTTTCCATGCACATATGTGAAGCTAAAGTGACATAGTGCAAGGCAAGGGGTTAGCTGGGTTAGGGGTTCTCACATCATTTCTCTCTCAATGTGTTGCCCAGTGGCATGCTGAGTGCAGAATAGAGACTGAGCCCAGTTCCTGTCTAGGAATGGAATAGTGATGTGTACAGTGCAGAGTCTATGCCTTACACTAACCCACATGGCATGTCTTAGTATATTGTTTTAGACTGGGTTATCTTTGAGACCACATATATTTCAATAAGTACTTTTATCTCATGACGGAAAAGAATACATGCATACAAATTCCCCAGATTTCATTCTAATTGAGCATAGGGGTTGTGCTAGAATAAACATTCCAGACTTAAAGGATTTGCAGCTAAAATATACATAACAAATACTACAGTGTACCTTCAAAAGTCTTGACGGGTCAGAACCACTTTGGCAGCACAAGAGGGGCCTTGGGAACAACAATAAGCAAATGGCTTCATGTTATGTCTGAAAATGTGAATGAAAATATATAAAGACAGCCATGACAAAAACAGAGACCATGTTTCACTCTTTGTAGAATTTGTGGCAGCGTGTGTGTGTGTGTGTGTGTGTGTGTGTGTGTGTGTGTGTAAATTGCACAGGTTGCTACTCTATTAATAACTATTGCAGCATGAGATGTGTAAAAATAAGAAATGCCTCCATATGTGTTATAAGTGCAGCAGTGTTTGTATAGCAGCAATTCTTTGTGCTGTATTCCAGCAGCTTTTCTCTTGATTCAGTTTCTGATGGGATGGCTCAGAGTCACACATGCACACATTATGCTCTTAACATTACTATTTTAACTTTTGCAATTGTAAAGCAATGTAAGAGTGTTGTGCAGTTTGACATTCTCAATGTAGAATCAATTGCTTATATGTTTTTATAATGTTCTCCAAACATTTTTGTTTGCAATTTTGAATCAAGTGTGGTCAGTAGTGACATGCATATTGTAAACACACTACTAAAAATTACAAAGACGATAACCAAAAAAAAAAAATTATGTGGTATCTTATTTTTTTCCATGGCTGTATTTTGATAAAAAAAAAAAAAAAAAAAAAAAAACATTTATAAAGTGTCCACAACATCTATAATATAACTTTAGAAAATCATTTACCAATATATGCCAAAAACAAACATTTGAGTTGAAAGTAGTTTTCCTTTTTTCTAGCAAATAGTAATACTGCAATTACAAACCAACTGCCTGTGGTTAAGGGGATTTCTTAAATGCAAGAAGTATCCCCTTCCAACAGTTGAAAAACAACCAACCAAATGAACAGTCATAGTAATCCTGGCAAACACTTCGCCTCAAATCCAGATCCTCCGGTGGACTGTAAGTACAGGGTGTGAGAAAGGGCAAAGTAGAAACTGTACAGGGTGCAGAGACAGCTCACCCCTAACCTGCTGTGCTCACTGCTCCTGCAGCCCACTCCTGGGGGCATTGCTGGGGGGGATTTCACTTTCGGGCCTCCTGCTGCATTGCCTTGGACTGCTCAGCCCTGCAAATTGCTCTCAGGGGAGCTGCAAGATAAAAAGAGACATATGCAGGAGAATTTTCTCCTCCTGACCACCCGTCCGTTCCTTTTCTCCACCCTCCACTATAAGTGGCTGCTGACCCACAATTCTCCAGCCAGCATTTCGAGGGCAATTAGGTGACAGCCAATTACAAGTTTGCAAATCTCACAGGTCAGGGAGCATTCCAGAGCCAAAGCATCGCATTTAAACGGAAAAAAAAAGAAAAGGAGATGTCAAAGGAAATAAACGAAAGCATTACTACTTTACTGTAAATGGAAATAGGCATGGAATAACACCTGAGACTTCAGCAATCAGAGATTTAGTCAAAAAAAAACAAAAAACACAGCAAGCCAACTCTGTCCGCAAACAATGAGCTTATTATTGTTGGACTATTTTACAAACCGACGCTACACAGGTATTTTTCATGTCTTTTTAAATAATGGGCTATGGTCGGAGATTTCATTTAAAATAAGGTACATAGAAATACTAAATTCTAAATGTTAATAATGTTATGATGAGTTTGACTGCAAGTGTAGGGCAAAATCATGCAACTAACTAGAACTGGCTGAAAACAAAAGTTCACTCATGCTATTCAGACTAATTCATTTACTTTTCCTATTCTTGGCTTTATTCTTTCTTTCTCTATTCTATAGCTTATGTTTTTATTTCTGTTTGTTGGTTGGTTGGTTAGTTGGTTGTTTGGTTGTATGGTTGGTTGGTTGTTTGATTATTTTGCCTTCTTTTAGTTTCTCTTTGCCCTCATGTTATGTTGAAATTTACTCAAATCTTTATCATTCAGTTTGATCCCAGTATTTTTAACTTTAGGAGTTTTAGATTAAATAGATTACATTTAAACATATGCCTGTTTAATTCTGGTAAGTCTCAGTTAAAACATATCAAACAGAGCCCTGCTGTTAACACTTCTTCCTAAAAAAATCCTTGTGGGAACCCTAATGTGTGGTTACCGTATTTTTAAGGATTTGTCTTGTTCCCACACCTTACTAACATGTAGACAAATATTAGAATCATATTCCTTCTCAGTGAGTTGATACCATGCATTAGTTTTATTAGTTTTTTTTTTTTTCATAGAGAATGGCAGCCAGGAAAGAAGGGGAAAGGAGTGTGTGGGGAAGCTACCTTGATCAAGTGGTACACCTAGCAGTCCTGGAATTCAAACCCATGGGCTTCTGATCACAGGGGCAGCTCTGTAACCACCAGACCACCAGCTGCCCCACCATCTGAGTCATAGCAACAGAGACACAAACCATTAAGTTTTAATTCATTTAGTGAACAAAATGATCAGATAGTACTTTGTTCTGTTTGCAATTATGCTTTAGTGACTGGTCTTTCATTTAACTCACCTTTCAGAAACGGGTGTAAACCAAATGAGCAACAATGTTTCTTGTAACTGATGAGCAGTCAGCTGTTGACCTTTTCCTCCTACCAGAACCAACTTCAGTGATGTTATTGGGCTTTTGTGCTTGAACTGTGTTATTAAAGTACTATCAATTGGATTAAATAACAAAAGTTTTCATTCTGCCACTCAGACATTCTGCTCAACTTCCATAACTTTTTTGCAGTCATGTAATTCTGATAACATGCAAAATCCAGAGGTTGGCCTGGAAAATAACAGAATGTGCTACATAGCGGAAAGCTCATAGCGGAAAATTCAGAAAATCAAAACATCTGTTGGAGGTGATCTGCTCTCAAAGACGTTAAGCACTCTGGAAGATATAGAAACAAGAACAAGACACAGTAGTAATTGTAATTACATGGATTCATTATTTAGTTTATATTCAACAATGTGGCACACTGCTAAACACTTTGCAGTTAGCCAGAACTAGTTATCATTGCTATGTATTGTTTTTCAGTTACAGTGGTACAAACTCCAAGAACGATAAGAAAAAATAATAGCTTTAAGATAAGGGTTGACATCCCATTCTCACCCAAAAGACAGACAATTAGAGAGCTTGGAATAGGGCTTTCTATGTAGAATATTACTCCCTTCCCCTTCATCTGCAGGTTGCACCACTACAAACCAGTGATCAAAGGCAATTATCCTATTAATGGATGGATACCGAATACAATCAAGGAAAGCTGTTCTGGTCCAATGGTAGTAAAATAGCCTCAGCCAATGGATCTGCCTGTCACAGTCGAGGTCGGGAGACCCCGGCTGTGATTTACCTCTTAGGACACGGACAGGAAACCGGAGATCCATTTTGGGGTTTTTATTAAACAAAAAGCAAACCAAGCAAGACAATCTCAGTTGCTCCATTTGGACTGTCCCTGTAACTAATGATTGGAAGTCCCTCTGGTTAAGGGTGTCTGCTAAATTCCACTTTCTAAGCAAAGATTATTTCATAACCTCTTCCAAGGAAAAGGTTCATTCCAAGGAAAAATTTCATTACGTATTACATAAATTCTTCATTAAAGTCTTTAGTTTGACAATAAAAACTATGCATGTTTATAAACAGAACAGTATCACCCACATTCAAATTTGCTTGTAAAGCAAACTGAGAATTCCATAGGTTCACATACATTTTCAAACCACGGCATATGCATATTGGATTGTTTGGCTTAATAAATAAAACAAATAATGCCATTCAGGTCTATTTATCTGTTGTTTTTTACCTTTTTTATACTTAATTATAAATATTTTATGGAAATGGTTTACTAACTTTCTGGCACCACTTTGTCATCTTTGTGTTTTCCCCTATTCCTAT
The DNA here is from genome assembly GCA_037832545.1 of Rhabdalestes septentrionalis. Lineage (NCBI taxonomy): Eukaryota > Metazoa > Chordata > Actinopteri > Characiformes > Alestidae > Rhabdalestes > Rhabdalestes septentrionalis. The sequence goes on from JBBMFX010000011.1 coordinate 8,537,290, forward strand.
GCTATAAATTAGCTTTATTCTTCAAGTTTGAATCAAATTAGATTTAATAATAAATATATATGCAGACTTGGCTAAGATTTTAATTATGCATATGTTTCATAATTAGCATATCAGTAGGATCTCACATGTTTCATGTCTAATCTGGGTTTAATATTTTATTAACCAACAATTCATAGGTCATGACTGGCTCATGAGCCTGCTGAATGCTTCTGGTCTTTTTGGTTGCATGAATTAGGGCATGTTCCATGTAAATTATATGTATCTGAGAGTAAATTGGGGTGTCATTTGCTAATTATATGTAAATAAAGGACTAGTGAGCAGGTGGTTCTTTCCACACAGCTAAAGCTGAGTCATCAATTGCACTCAAATCGCTGTTTGTTTTGATATCTTGTGACAGTTTCATGAGTCACATGTGAAGTAGTTTGTGTGTCATTCTGGGTGATGAAAGCCATGCTTGTTTCTACAAACCTACATTAGGTAAGGTCCATTGTCTCCTTTTGTTTCTTTGTCAGATCTTGCTGCTTTCAAACAGCCTATCATTGTCTCTATTACCTGTATCAAGCTCTAATGTTCAGCTTCTTATGACCTAGTCTACCCCTAATTTTACACCCGTCAAGCACTGTGCCTTTATAGATCCAGTTCTATAGGCTGTTGCTTATCAAGATCGATTTCTAAAGAGAGAAATTTAGATTAACATTAAATAAAAGTTCAAATCGTGGTGGCCTTTACCATACAGTCGCATCATTCTTAAATATCAAATGAGGTGCTTCACATTTACAGTGACCTGCTGGCAAAATGGCCTCGTCAGCAACCAGAGAAGAACATGCCTTAGGGCTCCTGCGGTGGTGGAGGCATCAGGCCAAGCAAAAGGCCCTCACCATCTTAACCTTTTAGTCAAAGAATCAAACCACCGCTGAATACTGAGGAAGGGTACAAACACAGCAACTAATGCACATACAAATAGTCACTCTTTCTCTCTCTCTCTCTCTCTCTCTCTCTCTCTCTCCATATTCCTCCCTCCTCTCTGTTTTCTACCCACACCCCTCTCTGACACTTGCTCTTCTTCTTAACCTTTTCGGAGAGAGGAGCATGGTGCTGGTGAATGCGCAGAAGAATAAGAGTTGACATTAAGCAAGTGGAGTGGTTGTGGTGTATGGAAGGTGAGCATCCTCCAGTGTGAAGACCTTTAGCCACAATAGTGTCATGATAGGTGTTCTGGACATGGTTATTTTTGGTGAAAAAGCAAGAAAAATCTCCATCTTCAGTTCCATACTAAAGCATTGACTGAGATTCTAGAGAAGTATGACATATTCCATGGCAAACATTTAACTGTGGAGCAACACGGTGAATATTTCCACAAGAAGAATGAAAGCTGCATAAAACAGATTTAAAATGAAACTGTAAAATACACTTATTTAGCTTTCCACTTATTGAACAACAGCACATCAACAATTATGAATTCAGAGTCATTGTAATTGAATAACTGTTCTATTGTAAGCTGTAAACTGTTTATAATCTTCTAATAACCTGTGTATTAAACATGAATAAACCAGAGTAGATGGATATTCAAACATTAGACCCACACCATAGTTTTCACTTGTGATATAGACATGAAGTAATTAGGAAAAAAAGGAAGTAATTAGTAATTAGTAGGTCAATAAAACAAGCAGTAGGATCCTGTCAGAACAGCAGATTTCCAACTGATACTTCATCCTGAGCATCCAGGATGGTTTTGTGGGCGGAAAACTGCCCACTATATTTGTCATTTTATTTTATGTAAAAACAAATGAAGGAATATATTGGATCCAGCCGATCCAGTTTCATGAATATACGCAAACTCCAAGAACAATGTGGAACCTGTTGATACAGAACGTGAATTTTAATGCACTGTAATTATCTAATTATGTCATTAAAATGGTGTACCAAAATGAAAGTATTAACATTAGGATAATGTAAGAAAACATTTTAAACACATCCTCACACACTCCCTCACACACTCACATATACTAGTTTTTAGAGTCTTGTGTGTGTGTGTGTGTGTGTGTGTATGTACGCTGGAGCACTTTGAAGCGTGGAAGCATCATTAGAGGAGAATGGGGCTGCTGAGGGTGCTGGAAAAGGGCTACCACACACTGCTCAACCTTACTGAGGAGCCGTCCGCCTCGGCAAACCCCTAGAGAACCATTATTCAGGCAGCAAGCAGCACATTGTGAACCCTACTAAAGTTATCACAGCATTATCGCAGCTGCCTGGATCTCCTGCTCAAAGGGGATTTCCTCTTTTGCCTTTATTTTCCTCTATTTCTCACTTATTCTCTTAACATTCTGACTTTTTTGTGTTTCCCTTTGTCCAAAAAGAATGGGACTGTCTCGTAAGCACTCCTAAAGCCAGGTTTTCAGACATTCTACCAAACTTCCAGTGAGGATTCCACTGACAACAACTTTTAGTCTGTACTTAGGCTTAATCTGGGTCTGAAACCAACCTTTTAGAATTGAATTTTGTTTAGCTTTTAACCCCAAAGATCATGGGGATATTACAGTAAGCCTTTTAAAACAGGGCTTACATCTTGATCTGATGACTTGCTTCCTGCAACCCAGCACTCACTGATCTCTCATGAGCACAGATTGATATGCCATAAACCCACATCCTGAATATTGGTATATCAGGAGCAAACCAAGTACACAGAAGGGCAGAGAGAAAATGTTGAATGCTGTTAGACAAAGTTACATTTGGAAAAACTAAGGTTTCTAAATGGCTCTAAGAAAAATCTTTAACTGGTATAGAACATTCAGTGGGGTTCTTAAATTGTCAAAAAAGAACATTCACAAACACTCCTCAAGGAGCCTGTGTTTTGTTTTTATGGCATTGCTCTGAAGAACCATTTTTGGCAACAATATTGTTTTAACATTCTTTGGGTTATTATTATTCAGTTCTACCTATGGCTGCATACATTTTCTTGATTATGTGCCAGTGAAATTGAAGAATGTGTTACATTTTATTGTAAATTGTTATTTGTATATGCTTTGGTTATGTCCATGTGACTGCATAAATTTCACAACAGTTTCAGATCAGTAGTGATACAGAGCGTGAGAGACTCTAACATCTCCCTGATGTATACTTCTGTATTTTTTAAAATCTAGATGTTAATGATCTCTAAATCTCATTTTCAGTAAGACGATGTTAGCTTCAATGACAGTGTCATTTGTTTGACTTTGACTTCGACGTGTAACCGAAACAACAGCTTGGCAATTTAATTTGCTAGTTTTGCTTTGACGCTCAGATGTCAATTATGCTTCATCATGACAAAGTTTGTTATACAGCGGTATTCAGAAAGTATTACTTACTTCAAAGCATCTGTTGTGATTTCAACTGTTGTCCATGCCTCTGTCTGAAATGTCCTTTCCTATTATCCTCCACATATACTATATGAGGTCAGGGACTGATGCTAGATGAGAAGATCTGGATCAAATGATGATGAGGTTGACAACAGGCTTCCACACCAAACTCATCCAGCTTTGCCTTTATGGAACTTGCTTTGTGGACTGGAGCACAGTCACGCTGGAATAGAAACGGTTCTACCCAAACTGTGTCCACAAAGTTGGAATCATGGCATTGTTCAAAATGTCTTTCTGTGTTGAAGCATTAAAATTGGCCTTCACCGGAAGTATGGGGCCTAGCCCAAACCAAAAGTGGTTCTTTCATAGCATCAAAGAAACAATTTGGCACCTTAATATTTGAAGAAAGTAGATCTGTAATAGCATATTCTAATTCTTTTTTAAAGCCATGTCATCACTGGTCCTGCCGGTCCTTTGTTATCAGGCACCAGCTAAAAATATACTTCCACACAAGCTGTTGTAGTTTAACATATGTGACAGCAAGGCTGGTCAAGTTCATCACCATTTCCAGAAGACTGTATGTCCTACCAGTGATTTTCTTATCAAACGCCAAGGATTGCACAACACTGACAGTGAATGCGATCATTTTCAGACATGCCAATGAGTGCAGAGCTATTTCAACATAAAGGTCTCTCAGTTTGAATCCCTGTAGCACATCACTCCAAATTCTGCAGTGGTTGAGCCCCCCCACCCGGCAGTAATGCATTTTCCCCTTGGGAGAGATGGTAAATGCAAGGCGGGGAGCTGAGTATATATTTTTGGAATGTCTTGTACAATGGTGTGAGAAAGTGATTTACAATTATGGTGAGTTTAAAAGGGTTAAAACAATTATGTTTTCTGGTTTATAACTATAATTCAAGGTCTTAAGCAGGATTTTATGCATACTGTGAGAAATATCATTAGTAAAAACAATTGCAAAACTAACCATAAGCAAGTAGTCATTACATGTAATACAATTAAACAACACAAACACAAAAAAGCTGTATTATTTAGCAGCAAGCCCTGGTACAAATTCACTAAATATTCATTCATCTAAAAACTATTAATCTCAATTATTGGAAAAAAGCAATATGTAGAAGGTCTGGACTTTAATGTTTTAATGTTCAGTGTTCAAATTTTCATCCATTATATGTCAGACTCACCATTCAAGTAGCATTTTTGTGCATCATAAAAGGGATGCAACTCACGCATGAACAATCACTGGCAAGATTTTGCATATTGTTGCAGTCACAAAAGTCCAAATGGTATGCAAAATAATGTATTATCTGAACATAATTTCAAGCTCAACTGTATTTGGTGGGTGAGTTTTAAGAGGATACAGGATAAAGATAACAAAAGGCTGATTAATGAGTTTTTAAGCATGAAAACCTAAATCAGTTCTGATATCACATTGTATTTTTTTAAGCTATAAGCTATTTAATTTATTCTATAGCATTCAAACCAACTGGTGAAACACCATAAGCAGTAGATCTGAAGTTGCTTTGTTGTGCTGTGCTAGTGCTGAAGAGTCAGCTTGAGCAGAAAATATTGTTTGGGCGTGCACTGAGAAAGTTATTTCATTATTATTTGTGTATTTCTCCAAGCAGGGGTGATAACATAATACAGTTCTGCTGATGCAACAAGAATGAAGACTAAATACAATTAAAAATACAAAAATTGTTTTTTAATTTTCAACACATATAAGATTTTAGATGCAGATCCCACACTTCTGAATGATGTTTTGATGCAGATGCCACAGCACAAATTCAGAGGTCTTGTGGTCCAGGTCTAAATGGGTCAGAGCAGATATAAAGGCAGAATAATGGTAAACATAGGTAAAACATAGATTATTTTTCCACTGAGTCATTATTCATTGAGGTCAATGAATAATGAAGTTCTTGGTCCAGTTAAAGCCCAGATAATTTGAGTTTAACAGTAGTTAACAGAGGACAAAATGCTGTATTTATGTAAGTTACTTTTGTAGTTCAGTTCATTCAAATTATTGTTTGTGTATAAGATGTTTGTGTATAAGGATTGTCCTTTGAAATACATGAAGTAATTTAGCAGTTAATATAGAAATTATGCAACGTGGGAAATGTTCATCTTATCTTTGTCAAATATATCCCATCATTGAATTGAAATCATTGAAAACAAAACTTAAAATGGAACACAGAAATCTAAATACAACACCAAACCCAAATACTAAACTAAAACTGTTACTTACATTGAATAAAAATGTAACAAAGAGAGTTAATTATGTTACATTACATTAACTTGGCAGATGCTTCTATTCAAAGAGACTTACAAGGAAACACTTAAGATTCAGGACTCTGCGAAATCCTTATTAGGGAGCAGTGCAAAAGGAATAGTCTTCAGGAGAGGAGATACTGATTTCAAAGTCTTCTGGAATTTAGAAGTTAATAGTACTACAGAGAGCTACTATAATTGGACTGGATTGTTGGACCTACCAGATGCCAACAGCCTGAGCCCGCCTGACTGGTACCAAGAGTAAAGAAAGATAAGATGGCAGTGAGTAAAATAAGTGTTGCCTTGTATTTGTACACATTTGCAACTACCAGCAGAGCTAGACAGTGTTGCATTCTCACATAAAATAAACAAGATTGTGACTGATGTATTATTAATAATAAAATTGCAGGGCTTTGAGAAGAACAAAAACATGAGAACAGCCAGAGAAACACACACGATATGTCACATATATTATATATTGCCGTGAAAAAAGTTGTGACATCAAGGACTTTTCTGCCATGGCCCCCTGTCCTCGTGCAGGGTTGTTTATGTTTGGGGGTGGCACTTAGCAAGGCAATCAGTTGCTGAGCATCAAAGGCAACCAGCATGAGGACAAAGGTATTTGCAGTTTCCGCAAATTTGCGAGAGTTTCCTCAAACAATTATTAGCTCAGTTCTAAGAAAAAATGAATAAACAGGTGTTGGCTGTATAACCACAATAAAGTTGCTTTTTTTTTCATTGTTCTTCTAAATGTTGGAAATGAGAGTTACCAACAAAACTGGTCACATCCACTCACTATGCATGTATTTCCTAAGGATCCTGAAATGTACACAAAATTACAAAATTCATCAATTCTTCTGGTCAGAAAAGACTAAAACACACACCTGACTACAAAACTACCAGAGAAAAAAAAAATGTCATTAGTCTATAATCTGATTTGCCAAATTATCTTGGTCTTTTGATTGATTTCATTACGTTGAAGTCAAATAACTGATGGTGATTACACTTATAGCTCATGCCTCAAAATAACACATTTGTGTACACATAAGCATTTTTTCTTAAATCATCTATCCAGTACACAGTAACATTCTTTTTTCAACTCAAATAAATACTTTAGATATTAAGTCAGGTAGCTTGTTTTACTAGATTAAATTCACATCAGCTGTTTGTCACTTGTAAAATGTATTGCTCTTGAATACACTGACTGGAGCCCTGTCGCTCTGGAGAACACCGTTCCACTATTCTACAGACCCAGGGGTCACATTAGACTCAAATGTGGCTTTTCCAGAGAGTCCCATTGTATTAGCACTGCTGTTCTATGGAGCTTTTAAAAGCTGTGTGTACCTGTTGAACACCAGCATCAGCACAGGGTGCATCTTAATTAACGTAGGTTAGCAACACCTCAAAGGGTATCCGGCTGCTTTTGGACTTATTTACATAAATGTAAATTTTATTGCAGATGACACCGCCCACACACACATACACTTAAATTCCCACACACATACTGGCACAGAGTTTTTATAGTCTATTGTCTTCTTGTGCCCTCATCTGCTCCTGCTGACTGTGGGCTTTAGCAATGAGGTAAAATTTCAGTGCAATATCATTACTCACATATCCTACGACCTTGATAGCTTGCACAGCTGGCCTCTCTCTCTCTCTCTCTCTCTCTCTCTCTCTCTCTCTCTTTCTCTCTCTCTCGATCTCTCTCTCTCTCTCTCTCTCTCTCTCTCTCTGTCTCTCTCTCTCTCTGTCTCTGTCTCTCTCTCTCTCTCTCGCTCTCTCTCTCTCACTCTCTCTCT
>JBBMFX010000011.1:8603084-8613582 GCA_037832545.1 Rhabdalestes septentrionalis
ATTATATGAAGGTTATACAGGGGTAACATTGGTGTTTTACATATATAGGAGGAAATACAAGAAAAATAGAGAATATTGTCACTTTTATCTATCTTCCACTCTGGCTTTAGTTGTGTTTGATGACTTCCTATGCATTTTTGACCCACTGCACAGGAGAGACCCGTTCAGGTCAGTTTATTTCTGCCCAGTCGCCCTTCTCCTGTCCTTTTCTGCTACACACTGCCCCGATGACACTCCCTCAGTGAAAAATCAGAGCTCATCCCTCCTTCTGTTTTCTGATGACATACTCAGGTGCTCCCTGATCACCCCTCACAGAGATCCCGTCACGTCAGTGTCCACCACCCAGCAGGACATGCCATCAGATACAGGATCTCCACCGCTGACAACCCAATTAGCCAAATTAGCCTCTTAACGTTGATCTCGCCAAGTCTAATGGCTCTAATACCGCTGGGTAATCTTCTTAATACAGGCAGAAAGGTTATCAGGTGATTTCTCTGACATTTTATCATGAATGGCAATAGAAAGTCCCGAGTCACACGGAACTGTGACTACATATTCCTTTGTGCAGGAAAATTCACTGCAGATCTTCTGAGATATGTTGCCTAATCTGCATTTGATGTCCGGGGGTTCATGCAGTGAAAGTGTGACTAGGTCATTTCATAGTAAGATTAGTCTGTAATTCTCAAAATGTATACCTATACTGACCAAATGAGTGTTCTGTGGCAGAATTAAACAGAACAAATGGCTGTGCTGCAGACTTATACTTTATGCTATAGAGACTGCAACATACAGAATACTTTTTGTGCTATAGACTTATGAAAATACTTTAAAAATGGTCAAATATGAACAAATTTGTCAAGGCTTCATTGCAGCGCTTACAGCACATTGTGCTAAAAGCCTCAAACATTCAGGGGCACAAAAAAATTTGAACTGGACAGTAGAGTAAAACAGTGACTTTGTTACATGTTGAAGGCAGACAGGGCAGGGATGAAAATATGGAAAAAAACATTTACATTAATCCTTAGAACCTACAATTAAATTATTTGTCTGGGGGATGGCTATTACAATTAGCTCCAAAGAAGATACTTTTGTGTGTCACTTGACATAAAATATAAATCGAAATAGAATTTGAAATCTGTATAAATTTGGCCATTTATGAAGCAGGATTTATGTTTGTACAGACCGTGTGACAAGTTTTCAGCTGCGAAATCTTCACAGACATTATTAGACCAGAGCATCTGTGAGCTGAAAATACAGAAAAATCTGATGGTTCATTCTGTGGCTAATGATTATGGAAAAAATATGGGAGCATAAGGGAGCCATGGTTTGTTAATTTTATCTCCTCCAGGATTTATACTGAGTGCTAAAAATGTGGTAGCCATCAAGGCAGGCCTAGGGTGTTTCCCTCAGAGACACGTTAAGTACATTTAAAATATGTTTTATTCATTTTTATATTGATTTGAGTATTTAGTATCCTTTGCTGATTATAATACTTGAAGTTGACTGAAACTAAAGACATGGGTGTGTAAGTATATTGTACATGTTAGGTGACAGTGGATTCTTTTGTATAAATGAACTGGATCTCTTGCTACACTCACAGACAGACACATCACAAAGCTCTGAACAGAAGCATACACAGTGCATGATGTTCGGGGAGAATAAAAATATAGATTTAAGTGATAAAGAAGTGGATTTAGGGTCACTTTCCTGAGATAGATCACTCATTGTTGCTCATGCTACAGCTACAGAGGTTGTGTTGCTCAGGCTTTTCTCATATGGGTGCCATTTATGTAAAATCAACTGTTCCCAAACTATGAAGCCAAAAACACGCAATGCAAACTGCCCCCAAAATGTAGATCTCTGGATCTAAAGGTTCATCATAAGAGGGAAATATTTTGTCACTGGATATTAAAGTAGCAGGTTTTTATGTTTAATGAGGAGGTTGGAGTAGCAGGTGGTACCCCTTCATTAGCACTACAGCTAATATTAAGGCTAAAGCCAGGGCATGCATTTCATACACCAAATGACCAAAAGTATTGGGACGCCTGACCATTACACCAACAGGGATTTTTAATGACATTGCCTTCAAAAACATAAACTTTAATATGGAGTTTGTCACCCTTTGTAGTTATAACAGCTCCCACTCTTCTTGGAGGGCTTTTCACTCAATTTCACCATTCATTCTCTAGAGCAGTTGGACTAGAAGGTCTGGCTCCCAATCTCCATTCCAGGTCATCCCAAAGGTGTTGGAATGCATTGAGGTCAGGACTCTGTGAAGGTCAGTCAAGTCCACACTGATCTCATCCAGCCATGTCTTTATGGAGTCTCCTTTGTGCCCTGGGACACAGTCATGCTAGAAAAGAAAAGGTTCTTCCCCACATGTCCACAATGTTAGAAGCATGGTATTGTCCAACATGTCTTGGTCTGCTAAAGTATTAAGATTGGCCTTCACTGGAAGTAAGGGGCCTAGTCTTAGGAAATGTCCAATTGAGGTGTGTCCTAATAATTTTTTCCACATAGTGTACACTGAGGAGAAAATCTCCAACATTAGCTCTTTCAGCAGACTAATAAAATTGTGAGCGCATTAAGATTCATCCTTACATTTAACTTAATTTATTAAACTGTCAACAGCTAAAAAGAGTGTGAACACATACAGCAACTAAGATAAAGTTCAGGATAATGTTTAGCTTACCTTAGAGTTTTGGCCATGTATTTACATAAAAATATTTGTTTATTTGCTTCAGGAACACAAACAAACAAACAAACAAGCAAACAAACAAACATCCATAGCCTGTTATTCAGGATAGGAACTCCAGCACCCCAGCAATGTTTCCTACTGATTTTCTGCAACCTCAATTCTCATGGTTTGTTCTGAGGAGTTTAAATAAGGGTGCTTTCACATATGTGGTTGGGTTAATTTGGTCTGGACCAAGGGCGACAAATGATACATTGTACAATTTATCTGCCATTTTGGGTCCTTTTCACACAACACTTGAGTACTTTGGTCCGGACCAGTTGAAACAAACCAAAATGCAGTCATCACTCGTTGGCCAATTTGCCAATGAATATTTTTACCTAGACTGCTTTTTGATTGGTCAGAATGAACTTGCAGGTATCCCGCACTTGGATACTGCTGGCAGAGTTTCTTTGCCTTAACCCTGCACTGTTCTACTGATGAGGCTTCACACCTCCTCACAGCTCCAAGCTCCATGGCATTAATGTTGCTAAAGTGCTAACTGTAAACAAATACATCTCCTCATCCCATAATACACAATGCAGCTGACTGCGACAGCTGGATTAGTGCAAAAAGGCGCAGTACTTTTTGAAGTTGGGTCTGTTTTAGTTCTGATCGTGTTCTCACCACAAACAAACTGCTCCACCTCTTCAAGGAGGTCTCGGTGCGCTGTTTTGGTCCACTTTTAGTGCAGACTTGGGTGCGATTGTTTCATTCTCAAATGCCCAAACAAACCGCACCAACTGGGAAAACGAACTCTAGTGCAATTCAACCGAACTAAACGAGGCATGTGTGAAAGCACCCTAAGAGTATTTAAACAGTTTGAAGGACGAAACGGTGCTTAGAGACCGACTGATTGGTTGACAGGTTTCAATCAATATTTTGCATTGCCAGTTAAATTGGAAGTCACATACCATACTTCTCTAACAGATATAAAAGTAATTAATTGTTTTTCATGATAAATACATTTTCCTTTCAAAAACCAATTTCTAATATTTTTTCCCTTTTGTCTTTTTGGTAACCTAGCATATACTCAGAATAATTGTTTTCAACACAGAACCATTTTAGAGCAGCACAATTAAACAGCTTGAAATAATATCTGTAAGGTGAAAGGCTCAAGATCATCGAGAGTTCCGTTTAATTCATCCCTAGTCTTCTCAAACTTATGCCGTTACTTAGCTTTATTTGGCCGCTCCTGCTGAGGTATATGGGTCGTATATATTACAGTGCAAAAATGATCTGGAACACAAATTCTAGTGAAGCGTGCCTCCCCTCCAACTCCTCTCCTTTGCTCTCCCTCACTAATTAGTTGTTAAGAGGAACTCGGAGTGGACATACCCGACTGTTCTAGCCAGATGTTAGCCCTGTGTTTGCCCCCAGGGAGGCGGTTTGTTTACTACAGAACAACAACATCATGTTATCATGCTCCATTCAAGGGCTTATTTTTCCACAAAACTATTTCTCGTATTTTTCTCGGCATGTTATCAACCTCAGGAACAGGCGCACCATTGCGCCATTGCGCCAGAGAGACTTTCTCTTTGTAATGAGTCAAATGATTGACTTAAACCATAATCAATACCCAACTGTAGATTGTGCAGTAGTATTCTAATGCATTCATGAGTCTCCCATCAGGCCAGCGTGTTAGATCGGCTCTACAAAGAGGTGCAGTAATATGAACAGCATCAGCAAAAAGTCTACGCTTGCCATCAATCCTCCGCTCAAGCAAGTAGATGTGGCTGCATTAAAGAGTGCAAACACTTATCACTGCTACATCGACACAGACCTCATTCCAAAAATGATTAATTAGTTTCTCACATGACATCACACTAAATCTATCTTAATCAAAGTCAGGCAGGGGAGAGTGAAACAAAGTGCTTAGAGTTGGGTGTTATGGTTTGTGGTCACAAATTACAGTTCCTTGCCCCACTTATAGAAAAAAAAAGGACCACGTTTGCATTTCTCACGGTTTCTTAAATTGGGATTAAAATGTTGGGTCGATCACTCCAATGTCAGCCGAGGGGGAAGAATACACAACTCGATAACAATGCGAGGGCATCACTCAGCCAGCGATCCACTATGTGCTTAATTGGCCAGCACTCTATCTTAAACCGGTTGAGGTGAAATCAATGGTGTCAATGGGCAAGGACGGTGTCACGGCTCTGCGAGAATCTGGTCTACCTGACAGAGGAAGAGGACAAAAGTACAGGAGCTGTAGTTGGTGTCAAATGTGCTATAAATGTAATTTGAACTTTTAAGTTTCGTGAGAATTAGTTTTGAGCAATGACAAGAACGTCAATTAATTTTGGCATGTATCATTTTACGCTCTTAAAAGGTTACTAAGTGTCTTCATGGCTTGAAAGTTACTGTAGCATTAACTGTTGTCCAAAAGATTCTTCACACACAACTTGTTCATGAGAATGGTTATTCCAAAGAACGATTCAATGCCATGTCCTGTAGGGAACAAAAAGTTTGGCACAGTAAAAATTTATTGTTTTTAAAAGCATACCTGGAAAAATATCCAAATCTGCTACATAACATTTACCTGTAAACCAAGTTCTAATCTTTGATAAAAGGCTATCTTTGCCTCTGATTGCATGGGCATTAAAAACATCCATTTCTACATATGTTTCCATTGACTCAAACATAAACACAGGGCCATTGTGTGGAGTTTAACTACCCCATTTACCTCTCCTAATAGCTTCACCTAGGACATTTCCTAGGTAAATAGTGTCATATTAGCATATGAAAATGTGTTCTACAAAATGTCAGTCCAATTAACAGCTTTCCGTTTGCTTGTCATCCAAATGCTTCTGTTTTCAGAAGGCTGAGAGGCCCATTTGGTAAATGTACCTCCTGTGAATCAGCACTGAAGGCTATTAAAAAGACTGGCTCTGTTAAAGAAACAGTCAGACACACCAGAGGACTGCAAGTAAAGACCACTCCATAAAACACACTGTTAACAATTCTGGAAGATGTTAAAGTTTCCACACTTGGTATTTGGTGTTTATCTTTATGATGTATGTTAAACATACAATTTATTTCCCCATTCATATGGCTAAAATTCTTCTTGAAATACATGCGAATGGATACTTAACTGACGTTTTCATGACTTTTCTCTTTCTTTTACATATCGTTTCTTGCTGGGAGGCTTTCTTTACCCAACAGATATCAATGCACCTTAAATATCCACCTGCTGCACTTTAGGCCACCCGTCCTTATTGAAACTGTAACGGGTGTTTTAGCCTGCACTGGTTTTGGAATGAGGTATAATATATGGCAACCAGTCAGAACAGATTAAAATTGCAAATATCATCTTAAAAACATAGAAACAACGACAGCATGTGTCATTCTAAATGATAAAGAGAGATCAGAAAGCAGTCATGCAAATGACCACTGAAATGTCACCCATTTACATGTACAGCATTTAGCAGATGCTTTTATCCAAAGCAACTTCCATTCCCTAATTACAGGGGGCAGTCTCCCTGGGGCAACTTGGGGTTAAGAGTCTTGCACAGGAACCCAGTGGTGTTGCTAAAGTTAGGATTCGAACCCATGACCAGCTGGACTACCACCGATAATGACTGAGATACCACCATCCCCTGTGAAGCTCAGTAGAAAAATGCAAGAAAAATGTGTTATTTATAACCAAAGGTGTTAAGAATCCATGACTTAGTCTTAGGCTATCCTAGACAGGCTTATGAAATATTTATATTTGCACAAAAAAAAAAAAAATAAGGAAGCTGTAAAAGCAAGCATGAAGAAGGGGAAAACAAAAATACTCAGGTTCAGTTTATTTCCTGTGCAAAGATTAACAGAATAGCAGTTCATCTATGTCGCTTTCTCTTGCTAAACCAAACATACCATCTTTCTGTAATTAAACCCCAGCCTTATATTTTCAGCTTTTATTCTTTTTACTCTCTCTACTTTTCTCTTCCATATTCCATATCTGGGGAAGATTATTTATCTAAAGACTCCAGTCTTCTCCAAGTGCATTTTGCGGCCTCCGAGCTATTTTCCACTCGGGCGACCGTGAAGTCATATTGACACTAAACATATGGCGAGCTCTATGTGGAGATACACTCACACATTGCCTGTGTTTCACTTGTCTTAATGAATAATACCATGGTGGATTCAAACGTCTGCAAGAAAACGCTTGAATTTCTCTCCTGCTCACACTCTTTCCTACTGTTTTTTTTTTTTATGGTTTGTTTTGCTTTGTTTTTTTTTTATTTTTGGTGGCAACAACACCGCCCCTGTGCATGAATTAGTGCACCCTATGTTCCCCACTTAATCACTGAGCTGCACCGTTTCTACTGTCTCCTCTTTTTTGCCATGGCTGAATTAGGAGCTGAATGGGTAGATGGAATATTATAACATTTAGAACATGTAAATGTTTAATATAAAAGAATAAGAAAATAGTTCTTAAATGGCATAATAAAAATAGTTTGTAAAACAGTTCAAAACATACCATTCAATCCCCATATTTGAATAGTTCATTAATACAAATCAAGGTACAAAAACAGTCCATTCTGTGTTGATTCCTCTTGTGCTGTCATGAAAACCAACAGAAAATAATCAGGCCTGTGGTGAATTTTGTAAAAGGACAAAACCAGCTAACCTCCTTAACCTCCTAAATCTGTGACTTAGGAAGGTGAATCATCCAGATTGCTAACTCCGTTTGCCCTTTCATGTAAAGCCTTGCATAAGTTTCACCCTGGAGGAAACAACAAAGCTAGATTCTAAACTTCACCTCCACGTTATGTACCCACTTCAAGTAAATAATAAATCTAAGTGACAGGCAAAGTAATGTACATAATGACTGCTTCTAAGTGGAGCTAATAGAGGGTTTGTGTGTGTGTGTGTGTTTCTGGCAGATGGAGATTTCTGGTTTGGCTGACATGAGAGAGGACAGGCAGGAGACCTAGCCCTGAGGATATAGACAGCGTCAGCGTCAGGACATCACTGCTGAGGCAGGAACTTCTGTTATAATTCATTTAGCTTATGCTGAGTATTAAGATTTTGCCAAATGTTTTTTTGTACACAAACATAAACCAACACCTAGAATTTAATTCAGGACTTCAGGCTTAAATCAGTGTATTTTTGTAACAACTAGACATACTTAGGCGTAGTCAAAGTGCACATAAATACTTACAAGGGGTCCTTCAATTACGCCACAGATCCATTTCTTCGATAGTGATGTAACCCCAAATTTTGGTGTAAGTCGAAGCGAACCGTAACCTAAGTAGCCTACCAATCCTAACACAGCTGTGAAATCATAAAAGCATGACTAAGCCACATAAAAAAGAAAAGGAAAGCTCCCTTACACATATGTTGCCATATTGCATATTCTTCCGCCACACATAATCAAAATAGCTCGCCCATATAGTTTGTAAGTATGAGGACAACAGTATAAGTCGGGTGAGAATGGGTGTTGTAAACTCGAAACATTGTATGTTGAGACTGTAAATGAAGTATGACTACTTTATCAAACTATTTCTTAGTTAAAACTGTAAGTTCAGTACTTGGGTCATAATATCAAAACATACAAAACATGTAAACATTATATTACATTTTATATCTTTATATTAAAGGAATGAATATTTAAACAAAAAACTGTCAGGCCACAAAGACAAATTAGGACAGCTACTGGCTTACATTTAGCTTATGCTGAGTATGAAGATTTTGCCAAATGGATTTTTACACAAACACATACCCACACCTAGAATTTAACATTGAACCACAGGATTGAAAACTGCTTATTTTTGTAACAACTGTTGCAAGACTGGACATGCTGACCAGCTTGTCCAGTCTTGCAACTTCAGAATTATATTTGTGTGTTTACATCGACGCGGGCTGAGGTATGAACACTACGCTGGCATCTAGTCACTGCTCACTGTTGCTAGAGGTGGTGACTGTTAGATGTAGACTATATTCATTTCAGCAATTCACCACCATGCTTGCGGCTGTTTATATCTGATTCAACACTAACTACAGTGTGCTGGCTGAATTTTACAGAACCATCAGCAAGCTTCAAAACTCTCACCCAGAGATTTTAAGCATGCAAATCTCTAGTCAGTTCTCCCTAAATTACATCAGTATATGGCATTTATGATGAGGGGGCGAATGTGCTAGACTGTGTTTGAACCCTGCTTCCACCTTGGTTACTCAGACCATCTCTGTCAGCACACAGACAGCTCGACAGTCGTGCCAAGCCCGATCTGAAGCAGAAGAAAACCTGGCTACCAGGAGTATTCAGGACCGACTGAGGAATGTTTAGGTAGACTGCCACCTATGATGGCTCTACAAACCTGGAGGAGTACATGGCACCAGTGACTGGCTACATCAGCCAGTGTATTGATATTGTAACTGCCTCTAAGTCCCTCTTACTACCAAATAAGCTGTGGATGACTGTGGAAGTGTGCTCACCTTTGTGAACCTGTAACACTGCCAGATCAGGTGGTAAAACTGTGTCCTGGGCCATCAGAGGAGCGAACTCTGCACATGCCCAGAAAATGGCCACTTTCAGGATGCTGCCAACACACGAGCATCTAGGCCACAATCAATTACTGGTCTTCCCCATCGGCCTGTATCAGTGAGGCCTCCCTTGCAAATGCACTGAATCACACCCTGATTTGAAGCACAAAATGACATGACAGCGAGGAAGACCACCCAGGCCTTCAATGGCCAGGTTCTCTGCCTGGCCATGGTGTGATGTGAGTAAAACTATGCTTAGAGTCAACCTATGGAAGGCTGCTGGACCAGACAACATTCCTGGCCATCGTGTTCAGAGGTTGTGCAGACCAGCTGGCAGATGTTCTCACAGACATTTATTTAATATCTCTCCATTTTCATTCCAACTTGCTTCAAAGCCACCATCACCAGCTTTTGCCAATGAAGTCATCAGTGTCCCATCATCCCATAGCACTCACACTCATCATCATGAAGTGCTTTTAGAGGCTCGTCATGAGGCACATTAAAATGTGTCCAGTCCCAACTGCTTGATTGTGATTGCATCTTCATGACCCTCCATCTGGCCCTCACCCACCTGGACAAAAGGGCAATTATGTGAGAATGCTGTTCAGCAGTCAACACAAAAGCATCTGATTGGGAAGTTGAGACTGCTGAGCCTGAACACCTCCCTCGACAACTAGATTTTGGATTTCCTGACTGGAAGGCCTCAGTCAGTTAGTATCGGGAGTAACACTGAGCAAAGGAGTCCCCAGGGCTCAGCCCACTGCTACTCACACTGCTGACCCATGACTGGGCAGCAATACACAGTTCAAACCACATCATCTCTGATGACACGATTGTGGTGGGTTTGACTAGCAGGAACAACGAGGTGGTATTTAAAGAGGACTGGTGCAGAGCCAGCATCCTGTCTCTGAAAGTGGACAAAACAAAAGAGATGGTTGTTGATTTCTCGAGGTTCCTTCTCTGCTGGACATCAATAGATCTTCAGTGAGGATCATCCATATAAGTTCTTCTGTGTTCACATAATGTAGAATCTCATGTGGCCATCAACACCAGCTCTGCCACCACCAATGTGGATGACCCCATTCATCACCGTCCTGCCCCTCCTCCCTGTCTGTTTCCGTAGAATACAGACCTCCACTGCCTTCAGGCCATCGGACTTCTCAATCAAGACTGAATCATAAATCGTACGTGCACACACACACACACACACACACACACACACACACACACACACACACACACACACACAAACACCCCAAACCATGCATGAAATGCCAATAAACTGACTTG
>JBBMFX010000011.1:8633914-8644409 GCA_037832545.1 Rhabdalestes septentrionalis
TATATATATACAGCCATAGAAATAGTCAATTTTGGGAGTGTGTGTGTAAATCAAAATCAAAATGCCTCCATATGTGTTGTGAGTTCAGTAGTGTTTGTGTAGCAGCTTTTCTATGGTTTGTATTACAGCAGCTTCACTCCTGATACAGTTTATAATGGAATGAGTCACAATCTACGCTCTTAACCTGACTATTTTAATTGCTGCAATTGTTAAATAATGTATGATAATGTACATTTCCAATGTATAAGCAATTACTCATATGTATCATTCTTTATTTTTGTCCATACATTTTTGTTATCTAGAATTCTTAATCAGCTATGGCCAATAGTGTATAAAACAATAGTGACATCCACATTATACACAGACACACTCCAACATACAGTCTCTTATATTTTTTCCATGGCTGCTATTATTTTACAAAAATTCATTTCAACACTTAATTCTCGCATGTCTATATTGAATATTAAGAGCTAAGGTCACGGGCAAATAGAACATAGCACAAGGTCAAACATATTATAGCGTCCTTGGGGCACACTGGGGTTAAGTGCTTTGTTCAAGGCTGGCGTGGTGGTAGCTGGATAGTATGTGTGCTGATCTCCACATAACTCACTCACGCCTACTCCCACATGGCTCAAGTGATAGGGCAAGCCATAATGGGGTTAAGGCCTTGGGGGACCCTGACTCTGTGCTGTGTGATAATGTGACATTATAAATGACTTTCAAATCTCTGTTTGTTTAATGTGGAAAAGAGAGGCAAAAGTATGTTTGGCAGCATTCACTTAAATCATTAAAGGACAGGATTTGGTGTCCATGATGGAGTCTGGCAATATTGTTATTTCGAGGCTACCTTTTAAGTTTAGTGTGCCATCTAAAATTGTTGGTTTGCCATCTAAAATTGTTCATGGACTGGCCATTTCACTATCCTTCTTACGTCTACAACTACCGTTAAGTCTACAATTTAGCTGTCATTTCACATGGGGTTGATACAGCATGGGTTTATATCTCCGCTCATGCAAATGAACATACTGTTAATACTTAATTAGATACTTTCCACCCGTTCATCATTCCCATTTTAGCATAGTTAAAAAATGCCACCTGCCTTTATATTGTGAGAAATGTTCTTGACCAAGTTACTTGAAAAACATCTTGTTGCATCAAAATTTAAAGATGCTTTTTCCTTCAACTGAAATGATTTTGGAGATACAAGGCAATTTTGTTCCACTGAAAGTTTATTTCTAATCTGTTTTAGGCCAAAAGCAGTGACCCCAAATTTGGATTATTTTAAGTGATGGTACATTACACAAATGTTCTTTGACATATGAGAGCATAGCTCTACCAAGTGCTCACACAAAGCAAATATAAAACATATCATACAAAGACATTCAGCACTTGAATCTCATATAGCATGCAGTGACATGTAACCTGCATGAATTATTTAGTCACTTAAAACAAAATTATTCAGTTACAAATCAATTTTTATTTGTGATGAGAATGCGTAAATTGAGCAGATCTCCTTTAGTGTCTGTAATTTACACAGATATCAGTTACCCTATGCAAATCAATCAAATATCTTCTACACGCTGAGGTTCATTCTTTTTGGACATGGGTTGGTAAGTATAATCTGCTCTAACAGACTTTGAATGACTTGCTTCTCAAGTAGGAACTTATTGGCAAAACTGCATGCAGCTCAAACAAAGCCTATTTCCTTCTGTTTTCAGGTCATGTGTGCACTGGATGCTTGTTTTTTGGATATTTCCCCCTCTAGCTCTAATACAATATCATACACTGTAACAATATCATCTCCCGGGCCCTATATCCCCTCAAATAAACTGTGATAGAATTTATATGATCTCAATTAAATAAAAAGTTATTGCAGGACTTTTCTCATCACCGTGTTTATTTGTTCATTTTCACAGCACATAAAACTTTGATTTCATTCTCTCATTTTATACTGGAGGAAAAAAGGATTGACTGTACACACAATCACCAAAGTCAATTTTTACAAAGTGCTAACTGCTCGTGATTGAATTTCTCCATGATATAGAAAAGAATATTAGAAAATCATAAATCCCAGTAAAACACAGCAGCGCGTCAGCTGGGTTTAGGCTGGGTCTGTGTGCTTTGGCATTTCTCATCACAGACTGTATAATTCTTAATCAGCGCCTGACATTAGACGAGTTAAACACGAGGGGAAGATTCGTTTCAAAAAGCCATCTTGCATGCATTGGCCATGAAAGGTGATCAATGGTGTTATTAATTGCTCAACCTGCTCTGGTTCTGCGGCGTATTGACTCTCCAGCCAATGTCTCTCTCTCTCTCTCTCTCTCTCTCTCTCTCTCTCTGTCTCTCTCTCTCTCTCTGTCTCTCTCTCTCTCTCTCTCTCTCCTCTCTCTTTCTCTCTCTCTCTCTCTCGCTCTCTCTTTCTTTCTTTCTCTCTCTCGCTCTCTCCCTCTCCCTCTCTCTCTTTCTTTCTCTCTCTCTCTCTACCTCTCTCTCTGTCTGTCTCTCTCACCTTCTCTTTCTCTCTTTTTTCTCTGTCTTTTTCTTTCTCTCTCTCTCTTTTTTTCTCTCTCTCTTTCTCTCTCCCTCTCTCTCTCTTTCCCCATTTTGTTCACAAGGATTTTCAGAAATGTTTTCACTGAATGGCTGCTCACTCAGGTGTGGAGCGTGCATCTGAAAGCCCTTCCGACACACTGCGGTAGGAATGGTCAAAATGGCCCATTTACCTGAAGTCAATAGATTTTGAAAAACAGTGCAGTAGTGAGTGTGGGTGTTTGTGATCGGGAACAGAACAACATGTAAAAGCCAAGGCACTCAGACCTTTGTGTCAACTGGCCACCAAAGCAGCTGAGGACCACTGGTCCTGGGGTCAGTTTATAGTGAGAACTCAATCCATCAAAATGGCAATGAGATGTCATCCAGCTAGGCCGAGAACAGCAGGAACCTCTAGAGGCCTTAGCTTAAACTGGCACGAGTATATTGCAGAACATTATCATGGGGTGCATGCACTGAAACCAAATGGTGCTTTTCAAAGAACCTTATTTTGTCAATAATATGAAAACAACATGTTAGAGTACCCATATCTTGGGACAACTTTATTATTTATTATGCTTGTGATGCAAATTCAAATGCATTATGCTTATGATGCTAACGTAAATGCATTTATATATACCCACCTATTCAGCATATAGTAGTTTCGTCCAGCCACTCTCATGGAATGTAATGTTTCAGACTGAGGAGCCAACGGTCAGAAAGCAGGCGATACAGGGTGGCCAAGCAGAACAGAGATCAATTTGTTAAAAGCATAGTAATCGTAACAGCCTGTTTAATTATGGGATAAGGGAGGCTTAATGGTCCTATAAAAATGTGGAAAGTTTTTGCTACAAAAACCCACACAGATGTCACAAGCGGACTTCAGAGGGAAGGAAAAAATTATATATATAAAAGAAAATGCAAATTCTTAAACCTCCTTTTGCGCTCGCCAAGGGCACACATTGTTACTGTCTATATGAGTCATAAGGCTGTGAAGATTTCAGTGTAACAGTCAGTTTGCATTCTAAAGGTACACCCTAATTCTCCTGCGTCTGTTACTTTAAACAGTTTGAAATATGCAAACACTGTTTAATTCATAGAAATAATTTTATTTGGAAGCATTCATTTGGAATGTAATGCTTAAATATTAATTGTGCTCTATTTAATTGAACTTATTTAAATTTTGCTTTTGCAGGATTTTGGGGATTACAGCATCTTTGGATGAACATTTCCACACTGGGCTTGCAATGTTCTGCATAATGTAATATAAAGAGGTGTTTTAAACAAGCACCAGCAATGGACCCATATTATTAGTGTTAGACTCATCATTTATGTTGTAATACACTTAAGGGCATGGCCATTAACCCAAATATGCCACACTTCTTGTTATACTTAAGACCAGTGTGGTGGAGGGGTAATTTTAACTAGATTATATGAAACGACTGTGTGTTTACAGGAAGCGCCAAATAAAGGCTGTCTGCGCCTGGCTTTGATAGACAGATCCCTGCGATGATAATGTTATAAAACACTGGAGAAGCCTGATAATATGCAAACTAAATTAGATGTGTGTGGGCAAGGTGATGTGAAATATCAAAAGTGTCCTGACTCTGAAATGAATGGTGCTCCTATTTTTAAATCAAATCATTTTTAATTACACGAAAACTCTGTGCTTTTAAAGGCGGCATGAAGTGTGGCTCTGTGCAAGGGGATGGAAGGGACAGCAACTCTAATTACCTCTCTGGTAATCAGCTCATATATCAAGAGTGCAGACAGATAGAAAACACTCACCGACCCTCATCTTTTCTCCTGGCAGAGTCTTGGTTTGTGCCCACTGTTACCAAAAAAGAGTTTGCATTTAAACACATGTTCATACTCTTATTTTTGGTTCTTTATTTGATTCTATCTTTTCAGACTGTTGCATGAAGCTAGTTGCTGTTTTGTCTGTAAGACTGTTACTTTGATTAAGTAATTACACTATATGGACAAAAGTATTGGGGCGCCTGACCATTACACCAACAGGGACTTTCATGGTATTTCACTCAAATAGACTTTCATATGGAGTTGGTACCTCTTTGCGGTTTTCCACAAGATTTTAGTGTTTCTGTGCCCACTCATTCTGTAGAGCACTAATGAGGTCAGGCACTGATGTTGGACAAGAAGTTCTGGCTCGCGGTCTCCGTTCCGGTTCAACCAAAGGTGTTGGATGGGGTTGAGGTCAGGACTCTCTGCAGACCAGTAAAATTCTTCCTCACCCAAACTCACGCTTGCTTTGTGCACTGGGGCACGATCATGCTGGAATAGAAAAGGTTCTTACCAAAACTTGATTTCGTAACTGTCACCCGAATGGAGTAATACAATATATTATTAAATAATATTAGCCCATAATGTATAGTCACATTTTCACTGCATGGTGCCGGCCCGCCTTTCTCAGTTTTCCATTAGGCAAATCTGATATTGAGTAGCTGGTGCCATTTTTCATACCTGCTCCAAGTATGAATAGCTCCAAGTGAGCTGAGTAGGTGTCAAAATGTCATGTGAGAACACTTCTGAGTAAAGACTGGATATCCTCGGACACCCTGCACAAACATGCCCTTTTTAAAAATGCAAACCAATTATAATGACCAGAGTTTTCTGTTAACCCATCAATTCTTAGTTCACAAAACGTCACATACCATGAATGAAGGACACCACCTCTTCAGGGTTCTCCATTGTTACTCTCAGGTTGAACCACCATGGCAGTTTCAATAGTTCACTACAGAGCGAACCTCCTGTTCACACCGACCACACCTTTTATTGAGCGAAAATGTTCAGGCAGCTCAGAGATCTTCACATTCCCGTGATTTACTTGGAAATTTTAGATTTGCATTTGTCTATCAAATTATTTTTATTCATAAAGGTTCCACAGTTCTTTTATTGTATTGGAAAGATCTGCCTGTCCCTGATGCCTTGTAAAGGTATAATATCCCCACATAAGCTTTCAAGTTGCTTTGTGTGGTTCTTTCATAAAATATTAAAATAGTTCTCAGGTCAAGGCATGATGGGCAAATACATCTTTTGAGTCTAAAATTTGTTCAATAATTCTTTAGATTTGCGCTGATGCCAGCAATACAACCTGCATTCCTAAATCACAACACTTCAACAGACATTCTACAAACACTTCCATATGTGGTTCCTTTTTCTGTATTATGTATTTTTTTCTGAAAGAAAAAAACAAAAATAGACAAACGTTACATAGTTAAGAATGTAGTAGCATCCATCATAATGCCTTATGACATAGTAGACGCATATATTGATCCTTGTAAATAAATGTTACATACATTACTATGTTTATATAAATGCTCTAAGGCAAAGGTTTTATGTGGAACTTTGAATGCTTCTTAATGTCTTCGAGTGGTTAGATGATTCGTCTCTGTTATTGAACAATTGAATGAACATGTTAAAGCACAATGTAATACTTTTTTGTTGGTATATGGCACGGGAAAAAAAAAACCTAACACATTTTGTCTGAGCTATGTTGAGCCATTTTTACTGAGAGTGTAAATTTGTTATACATGCCATACTAAGGTTAATTACCAACTTGACCTTGTTTGAGGAACTGTATGTTAATTTAGACATGCAATTTGCATGCGACTGATGATTAGGTATTAGTTTCCATTGCTTGTTAGCTACATTAGCCCCGTGGCTCCAGTGCAAAACTAAGGAAGCAAAATTCAGAAACCAAACACACCTAGACTACAAAGGAGATGGTGGTATCCTCTGTTTAGATATGGATGCTGTGCTTTTCCAGTTCATTACAGTTCATGTTAACGTTTTTTGGTGTTGGTTTGTGTTGATGTAACACCTACTGAATGTAATTAACACTGAGAGAACCATGTCTGGTGTATCCTTCTGATGTCATTCTGGATGTTAAATGTAAATGAACATGGAGGCAGGTCATTTTGATTGTTATATTTTAATTTCTGCAGAAGACAAAAATGACAAGCAATTTATTTACAGAAATACCTGTACAAAAGCAAAAATTAAATTATGTAAAATAGTTCATAAATAGAGGTGGACTTCAGCGTTCAGTACATTTTGCCATGTTCAGCTAAGCTGCGTGCATAGTGACTTCTAATAAAACGATGATTAAAACGGATTTCGTCAATTCTACATCAATACCCAAGTCGCAGGACAAATAGAATATGGTTAATATCACAAATCTCTCCACTAACAGTGACATGTCTGGCAACTTAATCTTAAGTCTGAAGTGGACAGAACACACACCTCGGTGGGTGATAGGTTGCCAACCGTTGTAATTTTGTCACAGAAAAGCTTTCCCGCTAATGTTAACGAAAGCAGTTCTATTTCTACTCTACTTCTGAGTATCTCTATCCTAAGGCATTCTTTCTTTCTTCGCCCCATCACTGCTTTATTAACCACCTCTTTCTGTCTATCACTTGCTCAGACATGCAAATTTACATTTATCATCGTCTCTGTGACTGATATTCCCAATATGTGTGTGATGCTTGTGTTTCTCTCCCACAGAGGTGTATGTTCTTGTCAAACTTTGTGTTCTTCTATCTGTTCTCCAGCTTCTCCATTAGTGGTCAGCGAAGCATCTGAGAGCGTCGCTGTTGTATCTGTGCTAGACAAACTCGGTGTAGCTCTTCTACTATTGAAGCATTGACTTCATTGATAACTTCTTTCATAGAATCACGACCATGAGGATCCTCATTATCGCCATTAGTCTCTATATAAATAGCCATGTTGGTAAAGTTACCATGCGAAAATTTGAGATCAGATGGATTTGATATGCTAGGGTATCACCTAAAATGTGTACAGTTGTTACTTATTCGATAGACCTGACAACATCTGACCGATCATACGTGAAGAAGCCACAAGATAAAAGCTTTTTTTTTTCCTTTTTTTTGTATGTCTATCATATAAACTTCACCAGGTTGTGTAGTTTGAGCAGAAATTACTCCTCTCCCACTTTAGAAAGCATCTTGGTTTTTATACTAGTCAAAACTGACGACGAGTCATACCAATAACGGTATAAAAAGGCACAGTTGCATATTTTGCATTCACTCTATAGATTTGTTTTCTTTTTTTTGTAATTTTTTTTTACAGAAGCACTCTAAATATACAAAGTGGCACTGGAAAGGATAAGAAAAAATGTGAATAATGCTTACAAAGCTTACATAAAAAAATAAAATAAAATAAAAAACACAGACAGACCGTTGAATCATGCCAACAAAGAATCATCTGGAGTTTAGGTTGTGAATGTGCTATGTTGACAAGTAAACTTCCAGTGATACCACTGTGAGTCTGAAGTGGAAAAGAAAGGATAAAGCAAAAAACACAAAGATGAAAAAAGGGACATTTGGTCGGAAGGACAAAGAACATTTCGCGAACGTGACGTTTAACAAAGCTTGACGTTAAATAAATCGGTGAGCTGTTGTATACATGTTTCATTTTTCATCCTCGTCAAACTGATATACTAAGCCATACTACATGTCTAATGTTCATTTTTATAACAAAAGCAAGCAATGGACCTCCAAGTTCACGGGGTAAGAGTTTAAGAGGTTGGTTTTTTTTGTATGTTTTTTTTTTTTTTTCCTTCATAGTAAGTGAAGAAGAATCCCTTTAAACGTGCAATAAAAAGTACATAGTTTTGTATACAGGTGATAAGCATCGGAGCACTTCTTTTAACGACGAGTAGTACACACAGACTACAGATTCAGGAGGCTGCGAGGAGGAAAAAAAAGAAAAGAAAAGGGAAGTCCGTTTCGAACAGAAGGGCCTTCTAAAGTACAAAAAGAATTGTTCCATTGCATCTGGTTATTGTCACTTAGGCTTAAAGGTAAGGTTTTGTGCCTCGTAAGTGAACTCCCAACCTCAAAATAGGTTTATTTGATAGATTGTGGGCATGGGACTTTAACGTATGTGTTGTTTTGAGTGTGTATGTGTGTGAATTTGTTTTTAAACAGGTATGGATTTCAGGAAGGATATCGTCCACACCTCTCTTGCCTCTGCCTCTGCTATATCATCATATATGTGCAGGTACTGAAAGCAGAGAAAAGCACAACATTCAGAGCACTGTCTCGCTTCTAATTTTGCTTCCTGTTGTTACCAGAACTTTGGTTTTTGCATAGCAACATGAGTTGCTAACTATAACAGATGCTCCTGTAGCCTCCTGACACCTTAAATGTGCCTTTTAGTGATTGTACTGATTCATTTCGCTGGTAGGTTCTCATTCTTAGTGCATATGTACGTTTGTTTGTGTGTTTGTGTGAGTCTGTGTGCGGCGGTATTTGTTGATTTGACGAATTATCTCTTGTGTATTCAGTATTTAGCTATGCGTGATTGTGAATGAATACTCATCTGTGGTTTATTGCTCAATTTAACACTTTTTACTAAGAAAATGTTATGCTGGACTAGCCCAAGCACGTGTTTGGGCCCAAGCCACCTCAATTGTTTCCCTGGTAGACACCTTTTCATCTAAAAGGAGATCCTAAAAGCTAATTAGCTCCAATGGTAGTTCCAGTATAATTATGTAATGTGCTGTGAGTGTGTGTGCATGTGTGTGTTTGTGTGTATGTGTGAGACTTGTGGTGAGCCACAGGTCACTAAGGGCTTCAGTTTAAATCCAAGATGACATACGAAAGCGACATCAGCATAGTTTGCATCCTCCGAAGTAACGAAGTAACGTGAGTTACCCAAATTCAGAACTCCAGCAATAACAGGCAACCTCAGACATGTCGGGTACAAAGAGAGTAGGGGGAGGGGCATGTGTGGTGATTGACAGCTTAGAGATAAAGCATGTGTCCGGCATATGTTTGGAAATATTACTGTACAATTAATCTCCCGCATGAGGAAGTGTGAGCACATTTGGGGATCAGAAAAGCAGGTTAGGCACGCAGCTCGCTTCTGTCAGTGTAAGTTCTCCACTTTCAGCTCGTGTGCTGCCGATTGCGCCATTTGGATGTAAAAAGAGAACAGACCCCTTACAGTCACTGGAAATGTTCTAGCACGTAACAAACTGTTCCATGTATCTAGTTGCAAATGATCCAGCTTTATCTATCCATGCCAACACTGCTAATCTCATGCGTTGATTCGTGTCCATGATTTGTTTTTTCCCTATTTTTTTTTTTTAATTATTTCTTTTTTTTAGCATTTTTTGGAGGGTTTTTTTGGTCTCTTGGTGAATGCGATGAGTTTGTCCAGCGTATATAGTCCAGTCTGTGGACAGATTGCATACGGATATGATGCATAAAAAAAAACATTCTACAGTTCTGATCCCCTACCAAATAAAGAACGACAAAAGACTTAAAAAAGAACAGCACCAGTCCTGCTCGCTTCCATCCATTTAGTATCATTTAGAAAAAGGAGGAACCCAAAAATAAACAAAAAAACCCAAAAAAGCAGAAGAGAATTGTCCGAGTCCTTTAAGTGGCTAGATTTATGCATGCATGTTGTTTATGATGAAGTCTACAGAACCAGGCAGCACTTTGGAAAAAAAGTCAGAGGGCCCGAAACGCTAGCAGCAAAGTAACATAGCACTCATCCACCAGCATCCCCCTCTCTCCACCTCCGACCCTTTCTCTCTCTTTCTCTCTCTCTCTCTTCCTCTCTCTCTCTTTCTTTCCTCCTCCTCCTCCTCCAACTCCTCCTCTCACATCTGCGAGACCTTTCACCATGCTTTTCAAGTCTTTTTTGACGTACAGATTAGGAGTCCTGCTTATTTTAAACGAGCGCAAGCTAGCAGTGAGAGGAGCATTCACGTCGCTTTCACACCAGGGTTAGGTTTACTAACAGTTTGTCTCGAGTAGTTGGATTGTATCTGTACTCTGTTGATGGACTTGTTTTTTTTTTTACAGGTACACTTCCCGCCTGGTGAGCGTCCCACACTGCGTGGGCTTGTATTCGCCCGTCGGCGCTAGCGGGATTTCTGCAGTGGGACGGGATGTTTCTTCGGCGGCGG
>JBBMFX010000011.1:8657955-8670141 GCA_037832545.1 Rhabdalestes septentrionalis
TATGGTGTGTGTGGGGTTCTCTATCTCTCTCTCTCTCTCTCTCTCTCTCTCTCTCTCTCTCTCTCTCTCTCTCTCTCTCTCTCTCTCTCTCGATTGATTTTGACCCCCCCCTTATTGAGAGCATGGGGCTGTTTCTAAATCTGATGGCTTGTGGGAAATATTTATCCACATTGATCGAGGAGGCTGATGAGTCTGTTATGAACGGTGCAGTTCAAACAGTTTGGGTCCCTCAAACGTCTCTAAATATCAATCAGCGATAGGCGGCCTGGGAGCCAATACAGAGACCAAGTGAGAATGCCAAGAAGACCTAGAACAACATTCCAGTGAGGAAGCCAATGGTGTGTTAGATTACTATCCATGGGATTTTTATTCAGTGTAAGCCTGCTAATAGTACGCTCCACCAAGCTCATTCTACTGGCTTGCTCTAATGGACTTTAGTGGGCTCTGCTGCTCCTCATTTCTTTGCTTGGCTCTTCATACATTCAGGGCTCTTAAATGGTACAACCACCAAAGTGTTGGCTCAGATTCTGGGAGATTGAAACTTTGATCCCAGGCCAGGGTCCATGGCCATGTCTCAAGAGAGTATAACCTCACTCTTTCCTGGGGTGGTGGGAAGATCTTTCAGCATAGCAAATGAGGACATCTGTTAGTGGACATAATACAACTTGTAGATAAAGTTCTCTTCTATACAGGCTCTATAATGGTAGTTTGGGAAGAAAAAGCTTCATGTTACTCAAAGAAACATGTCCAAGTCTTCAAACTCCCAGCTAGGTAGCATCAAGTGATAAGTGGTGATCTAGCTAGCAGGTGGAAACAACATGGCTAAACTGTGGAAGGAATCTGGGTAGAAGTTTATTCCTTTGCTTCAATATGCACCATGTATAGTTAGTTTAGGTTACACATTTACATAATGGCACTCGTTAACACTTTTCAATTTTCAAATCTGTTCCTGGTTTATATCTCCTAACATCTTCTTTCTACAGAAACACGGCAAACCCCCTATATACTTTTTTACTTCTGCAAATGAGCAAGAATTAATATTAATTTAGACCCTCCATTTTTATACCTGGCTAAAAAAGTGATTTCTCAGAGATAGTTGTTGCAAATCTAAATTGCATTTAAAGAGTCTAAAGACAAGAGAGAGACAAAAAGAAAGAACATCAATAAAGGACGAAGATATGATGAGGTGAAAATGTCTTCCTTGGCTAGGGGTGAGGGGTTTGGGGGGTGGGATGGGGTTTAATGACTGAACGTGGCATGAAGAGCGAAGAGGGGCACTGATAATTCTGTCTGCTGCGATTTCATTAAAGATTCAACACTTACAGGATATTTTCCACATCAAACTTTCATGCCATCAGGCAGCCCCAACTGCACGGGGTTTAGCGCACTGTAAAGTATATAAAGCATGTTGAATAAAGGCCCATCTTTCAGCATGCTGTCTCCACTACAATCAGATAGCACACTGCTTTGCTGACAGACAGGGTTCTGTAGGAAATGCAATGCTTAAAGGACAACGCATGAAGGGTTAAGGAGGTTCATCTTTGACTTGGGTTCAGCGTATCTACAGGATGGGGAATCACCAGGGAGAACTTAACAGCAGGATCCTACTCCAGATACACCATCTTTCATTCTATCCTTCTTCTTCACACATTTACACACACACACACACACACACACACACACACAGAGTTGATTTAAGCTTTCTGATCTCTTCTGTCATACTTCTTTAAATCTCTAGCAGAGCGGAAAAGTCAACAAAGTCGATCATCTCTCAGCAATAAAACTATCCACAAGTTCTTGCTCACACCATTGTATAAAGCAAGGTCATATGTAAATCGGTCCCCTCCCACTGCAGCGCCTGTCACGTCAGCATAATAAATAACAGCAAAGAGTGCTTGATGAATCTACAAGAGCATGGCGCTTGGAAGGCAAGCAAGGCCCAAGGCATTCCAGGAAGCCAAAAGTGACTTTAATTCAATAGTGTGTGGGCTTGAGTGATGCTGCGCTTGTGTGTGCCATGGTTAGTAGTTTCAAACTGTTGACCCAGCTTGACACGCTGTTAAATGTACACACTTCTAACATTTAAGGTGCAGTGCATCAGAATACAGGTTCCCAACACTGGCCCTGGGATCCTTCACATATTTTAGTGTTTTTCCTGTCCTAACACACTAATTTCACCCCAGAAAGGACTAGAGAATCAGCTGGATTGTGATGGGAAATGGGGGAAACACACAAAAAAAGCTAAAGACTGCCCAAAATGATCCACTTTTGGTTTTCTAAAGAACCTTCAAGTGAGTGGTTTCACAGGATGCAAGGAACCAAAGGTAGTGACATTGTCCCAGAGAACTCTTTTTTTTTTGCCTCCTTTATTTTTAAGAATGTAGAGCCTAGTACTGAGTCTGTTGAGGAAATAAAATTGCTACTTGAATGGCTCCTGAAGCCCAGCCTCTGAAAAAAGTTGCGGTTATTTACTGTGACAGTTTCTCTTGTTTAATTGAAAAAAAAAAAAAATCTCAACAGAGGAAGTCATTAAGAGCTTTTCATTAGAGACTGATTTTTTTCTTCTGTTTTTCTACCTTCCTTTCGTTCTTTTTTATTCTGCAGCACAAAAACTTGGGCAACCTGAGATGGAAAGACACTCTAAGAATCAAAAATGTAGCTATTATGTTTCCATATCTTTGGCATTGCTTTTACTGCCATCAATCACAAGACCTGTCTTAAGACAAAAAACACAGAATGTAATAGCATCAGGATGGTGACTCTCACAAAGTGGCGCATTATATCAAGTGATGGATTTCAATACAGTAGAAGCACCTTTTGAAAATATAATAGGATCTATACCCCCTATTCCTTGCATAGTGAATGAGTAGCCCTGAAAGAGTGATAGGCCGGGTGGTAATGTGTGAAAGGAACTTAATAAGACCTGTGTAATGCTGCATACTTGGCAGGGTCCACAGGGGAAACGGAAGAACACAAGCAGAGAATGAATATGCCGAGGAAATATATATATATATATATATATATACAGTAGCTTGTATGCTAATTTCCTGAGGGCTGAATCTCCTCCTTCCAGTTCAAATGCTGTGGCCTGATTTTACTCAATGGCTCTGTGTTTCCTTGTGCTCTTGCTGGCGTGTTCTGCCAGCCAGAACTATTAGTTAAGTAGTGAAGTATACGTGTGCTACAACTTGGCTAGCTGCTGGCACAAGAGGGCATTGTGCCGCGTGTGGCGTTCATACTTGGCTAGCTTTGTCTCCTGGTCCACCGCGCTCACTGACATTTACAACCCCGGCCGAGCTGCTAGTGTATAAACCCTCCAGGCCATGACAGAGTTTGGATTTGGGACAGGCCTATCTTGGTCACCCCTTCAAAACACGCTAAACTCCCTCACGCTTGACCAGAAGCTAAAGTCCAAGCTAGTGTCTAAACATGACCCATGCTGCTGGCTAGAGCGAGCCTAGTTCTGCCAATAGACTGCACTCAAAAAAAGCTCAAACAAACAAACAAACACAAAAAACAACCCTCTTTCTCGAAACCTTCTGTTCATGCGTCTGTGGAATATTAGCTTGTGATTCTTACACTCCTTTCCCTTGCAGCATGGCATAATCATGCGTACACCTCCATCTCCTTTGCATGCTGCAGAATCGTTGTAGAATAACGTGAAAGAGGCTTTTAATAGGTTAGAAGGACATCGCTGCTGCTGTGGGCACAATCTTCCACACAGAAGACCCTAAAACCCAATAACTAGGGAGAGACGTTTTAACTTAATGCCAGCACTGCATTAGCAATGAGGGGAGACTAACAAGCAGACAAGGCTCACAGGAATGCTAATAACCTTAGTGTGAAGACAAAGATGCTTTGGGAACCAAAAAAAAAGAGAATTAATACATCACAATACTTTCTTTAACATCTCCTCTAAATTACCACTTAATTTCATTTCACCACTTCAGCATCTTCATTTCATCTCGCCTGCACATGGGGAAAGGGGGGTTGGGGAGGGGGGGGTTGTAGATGGTGGATGCAGTTTCTCACTAAATGTATTCCCATCCCTCGGGGGTCTCAGGCTAATCCATTGTGCAGCACGAGGAGCTGGTATTGTGGGACGCGTGCGTTAAAGGGGCGCGCGATGCAGCTGCATTAGCATTATTAAAGGGATGATGAAAAGTGACTCCGCAGCTTGCCACCGATGAATCATGCGGCTGTCTCCGTGGAGTGGAATGACAGTGGCTGGAGTGAGTCCAACTGATCTGGTGTTTGACATGATCTCAGAGCTTAGAGAAAAATGTGTGTGTGTGTGTGTGCATTTGTGAATGTGTGTTTGTGTTATGAGAGGCACATACATTGTGTTTGTGTGAGATAACATTTGGGATCACACAAAACTCTCATGCAATGTATGTGATCTTTGAGGGTCTATCAAATATTAATAGGGAATAGATGCACACGCTGGCTCATTATAACAATTTTTTTTTGAGGAGGTGTAGAAATAGAAAGCATTCTCAACATTGCAACTGCTGACTAGATAAGAAATATGAGAAAAGAACGAGAGCAAGCGTGTCTGTACCCATGTGTGAGTGCCTGTGTGTGTATGTGAGTATGTGTGTGTGTGTATTTGTGTGTGTGAGAGAGAGAGCGAAGGAGAGAGAAAGAGGGTGTGAGAGAGAAAAGCGTGACCCAGAAAGGGATTTCATTTCTTTGCAGGCTGAATAGAAAGAGTTCAAATGAAATTTATTCTGATGTTTTTTGTTGTTGTTGTTGTTGTTGTTGGTTTTTTTCTTTCCCCTCTCTATTCTAATAGCAAATACAGTCTCTGTCTGACTGTATCACCCTGCAGATGAAATACTGGGGACAGAGAGCACATTTTTCAAGCCGCGTGTGGTCCCGCTTAGTGGTCACTCACAGTAAGATGGACAGATGTAATTGGCCGCTTGCAAGCAGCCATCTTGCTCGGGCGAGCCACAATTATTTGCTCTCACTTCAAATCATGAGCCATGGGCGAGGGTTCATACTGCCTAGTGATTACTAACAGCATGCAGTCCACACCTAGCGCGCTGAAGGCTGTGTCGGGACTGCGAGTCAGACAAGAGACATATGAAGAAAACCAAAATACAGGATTTAAGCTGCAGAATGTTACTGGGGCGTCGTTATTGTGAGTGTTTTGCCACATTATGTCAACATCAAATCACATTAAGGTGGAGCTAAGTACTGCCATTTGAAGCGTACTCATTTTTGGGGAGTGGAAATTGCATACATTCGCCTAATCAAGTATAATCATGGCTATTCAAAAAGTAGGAGTTTTTGCCCGTGGCCACGCAGTCCGCTGCTTACCTAGTAATGGGCTCCAGTGAAGGGGACTGGCAGCGCAAAGATGAAAAGGCTCTGCTTGAGCTTGTTAGCCTCCGAGCACTGTACCATTAGTCGAGAAAGTCTTTTCCACTCTTGGTGCCTGGAAAGGCAGCAGTGAACAGCAAAGCCCACCTAGCCGTTATTAATATTGGAAAAGCCAGAGATTTCCTGCACACATTAGCTAGAGATTTATTGACAGCTTTGCGCCACAGATGTGGCAGGTGCATGTGGGTACTTGTCAGAGAGAGAGAGAGAAAGAGAGAGAGCACCCGAGAAATGTTCTGTCAGCATTGGAGAAACGTTTGCTGAGGTTTTCGCATCGCCACGCACAGGTTTGCAGAAAGCACGGAGCTAAAATTAGAGGCAGCGCTAACAGCCATAGACCCTGTGATTTTCATGCATATTTAAATTCACGCTCACAATGAATATTCTTCTTGGTGACAATCTCCAATTAACGGATGCGAGTTTGCTTCTGTGGCAATACTGGCACTGCTGTAGATTTACAGCAGCAATACTGTAATATTGTAATGTATATTGTAGTGTGTAACAGATTGCTATTAAAAAATATGCATTCTGGGAGGAAGCTTCCGGTCCAAAAAAGAAGGTAGATGATGGATGGTACAGTAATTACCAACATTTGGTATGCCTCCAAAAAATATGATGTCACATTATGTAAAGTTGGAACCTTTCTGTTTAAACATTGCACAGTTCTGGCTATTATTTTGAATAGGTGTAACTACTACGCAAATTGTTGAGGGACATTCACCTCCTAGAGGTCAAATGGCAACACATATTTGGCAATTTTTTGTTGATATGGTTGTCAAGCTATTGATTAAAAAAAGCCCCTTTGTACTTTTTGTATTTCAAGTGATGCTAGCGCAAAGACGCATGCTCATCCAGGGAAATGAATCCCTAATCCCATTTCGGACATGTGGGGCTTCAATCAAGTCAAGTTTCTTGTGGATTTATGACCAAAATATTGTTAAAAGAAAAAAAAAAAAGAATAACACTATGTGACCGCAACAGTCAGCATAATAATCAACTGGATTCGTTTGACATTACAAAAAAAACAAACTATGTACATTCTAAATACATGAATTGTTATAACTATTTTCAACACATTTCATACATTTAATAATTCCTAATTTACAGAGCCACATGGAGACTGACCAATAGTATCAAATTATTAAAAATAAATAAATAAATAACTTAGACCAAAAATGAAGTAACGAGGTTTCTGCCAGACAGCGACAATATATATAGGTAAAAAAAGAGTGGGTATAAATGTGTATATACACAAACACCCCTATGGGTATATATAAATTAAAATTTTTTAGAAGAACTTTACGAGGCCTCAGTAAATTGTATATTTTTGAGAGTAAAAGTCAGGAGTCCAACTTAAACAGAATGACCTTGACTACTCGGAAAAGCGAGCAATAGTGAGAGTGGTGGTAAACTCTTCCCTCCTGACCCCATGTTTACTGAGGGATGCAGGCCCAGTCAGGCCTGTGGCTGCCCCTGCGGAGGTTAATGGAAAAGAGTCGCCCCATAAATATGCCACATTAGCACCCGCTTCACACACCAGCGCCAGACACAACACGGATAAATCCTTGTCGCCTCACCCTCCAGGGCCGAACCGTGGCCGTCCATCAAACATCTCTTGCCACACACACACACACACACACACACACACACACACACACACACATGCACATGCATGCTCACGCAGCTTTCGGAAACATGCTCTTCTTTAACCTTCAATCAATAAAATTAAGGCTGGCTTTTTGTCTGCGTTCGCATTATAAGTAATAGCAGCAGCAGTGGGAGGTGGGGAAAACTCCGTTTGTAGCATTGCATTATCAGATGAAGCTGGTGCGAGTTTACAAATTTGTTTAGCATCTATTCTCAAATGACTCAACATGAAATATTAATAGAGATTCCCGCTTTCACACAAGCCTCCACCCACACCAAAAAACATGCACCTGCCCAGAGGCCTGCATGCGCATGCATACACACATCAGCCCTTCCGTGCCCAAAGCTTGTGCCATCACTCTCAGAGTGGGTGGATGTTTGGGGGAGTGGGGTAGGGGTAGGGGGGTGGGGGTCGAGTGATCTGTCTGATGGTAAATTGGCTTTCAAATGCAGCTCAGTGTGCTTTAATTGGCTGAGAATGGGATTAGTCCTTAAATCTGACCAGAATAATAACAATCTACATGGGGGGTGGCAATGGTCCATGTAATGGACGAGAGTCCCAGCATGGGTCACGGCCATAATCACATCAGCCATTCTGAATCACCGTTGTAACGGTTTAGAGACGAACGTGATCGATGACACATTAAAATGGGCAGGGTCTGAAATGTTCCTAAAATAAAATAATATTTCTTTCACTAAATTCAGTGCAGGCGAATAAATATATATATATATATTTGTTTTTTTTTTTTTTTTTTTTTTTTTTCCTGGAAAAATATTGGGGTTGTCTATGTTTTCTTTTATTTGTCATACATTTGTCATTTAAGTTATAAATCATAGTGTTACATAAGTTAATACATAGTATTTTTGCTAGTATTTTTGCAATGCCATTTGGTTGACCTGTAGAAGACATTTACAGGCACTGTTCTATTCCTCATCACTTGTTCACTCTTTTAGTTTCACTCACATTAGCTTTTTCGCAGTTATGGTACAGATACACACACAAACACTCACACAAATACACATGCCACTCTCCTTCCACACATTCAGCCTGTTTAACTCACACATGGATTAGTTTGAGTGAAAATCTGGTGTTTTGTTTCTCCTTCTTATTCTGTGTAAGAAGAGTGGGGAAGTAGTAATGTGGATTCTAAAAAGCGAGTCTACTTGACTTTCAGCAAAAAAAAAAATCCGTAATCAGAATGTTTACATCACTGGCTTTTCTACAAAATGGATGTCAGCCACATACTCTGGATTTCTGTGGAACCCCACACGTATACACATACATACGCATTTGCATTGCCGATACAGTTCCTCGTTTCTTTAACATAGGAAGGGGTGAAAAGCGTTGAATTTCTTTTCATCTTCTCTCGTTCCGATCCATATTGTGCTGATTAGATGGAAAACATATTGTGCTGCCCTTGAAACCTCCTCCTGCAGTGCCTGCTCCCTCACTGAGCATTGCAAGCGGCTCCTAATTTAAACAGATGCACCACGGGTATTGCACCCAGGTCCCAATCAATGGCTACAAATATCCCGGCAACCTCTCTGCCCAGGAAATGAGCTGTTTATGCCACAGAGTGAGCAAGCTCTGCCACCCAGGAGAGAGAGGGGTGCCTGACACGCAGCGTATTGGAACAAATGTTGCTTTCTCAATTGAGCAAGGGCTACAGGGTGAAAAAAAAAAGAAAGATTATTTGTCCAGTGTCTGCTATATCCACATTAAGGAATATGGAATCAAGCCACAAAACACAAATAATTTTAGGCCATTGATCTTTTTTTTATGGAAACTGGACTAACAGTCTCCACTAGGGTGTCTAAGGACACGTCTTAAAAATATCTTGCATTCATTTCTCATCTAAAAATGCACCAAAAAAGGACAGTTTTGAGATGAAGGGGGTTTCTAAATGAATTAATCATTTTCTAATCATCTATGCTAGGTGGCCACAGAATGCTGGGAATACGGTCATTGTATTGTAGCGTTTTTGTCAAACCAGCGACGTTTAGAGTGTGTTATTCAATCCATATAATATACTTTCTTTTAAAGCATCTAAAAAAGCACATCGATCAGAAACACTCTCGCAGTTGAATTAAGCAACAGAAGCCTGATGGCGGATTCGCTGGTGTGAATTCTACGGTTCTAGTCGTGTTAGTTTCTCATGAGAAAAATAAGTTGGATTTCTGATAACACTCATCCAACCTCAAACCTGCTTCAATGAAAGAATGCATTTGTAGGAATAGTGTGGGAAGATCTGCTTTACCCTCTGTTCTGAGGACCAGCCCCCTTCGATCACACTACATAAGGGACCGCCTCACCTCTACAGAAAGAAACAAGACATGAAAGTGTTTGTGGTCCATCCACCCCAGTTGTGCACCTCCTGTCTGTGGGAGGCACACGCCATTCTCTTTTCATGGGGACCAAATTAAATTACTTTCATCTGTAAACCGTTTCCTTTTATGGCTAGCTGGGAGTCAGGCAGGGAAATTGCATTTCTCTTTCTCTTCCCTGCCCCTTCTCCTCCTTTCTTTTAGCCGCCCTCCATCCCTCCGCCACTCTTCAAGTAATGACACTTTGACAGAAAAAAGCTCAACAAGGCCAAGCGGATGTACAGTGAGATCATGAAAGTACCAGAGTTATTGTTATTATTGATTTTCATAACGGGTGGGGGGGCAGCATATTATCACAAGACCTGACATTCATCATGCTATCATATCGACCCTCGTTGGCGTAAAAAGCAGGAAGATGGGTCAACGACGTCGGGAGCATACAAAGGCCTATTCCTTCCTGTCCTAGGTGTTACCTGTAATAATCAATTAAATCATTACAACCTGGTCTGTGAAGAGAGCGTCCACATGCTTCACTTTGGGCACCATGTTCTCACACTGGATGCCAATGTGCGGGTGCTAAAACACTTTCTCCTTCTTTTTTAAGTGTGTTTTCGGTGAACATGTTCTCGGCAGGATATAACACACAGTGTTCCATTAACACAACATCCCGGTGTGAACACTCTACATGGCCCATAGTGTGGAAGCGCTTGTTCAGAGGCACAAATAGCAAACCGATGTTTTTTCCTTCAAAGGGGAAAAACTAGTGCTTAATATATTACATCATGTTGTGTTATGTCTAGTGGTACAGCACTGTCTTCCTCATAGTTCCACATTTTTGAAAGAATTCCTGATGCTTTTTTTTTTGGTTTTGTCCCAGCAGTGAAATGATAACACCCTTTAAAACAAATGCACAAATGCATCAGACGGTTATAAGGAATTCTCATCAACGTGATGAAGAAATCCTGAATGCTTGTCCAGCCCCTGATATAGCAGCTAATAAATACATAAATACAGGGGTGAAATGTGTGTGTGTATATATCTGTGGAGCCCTGATGACTGGTTGGAGGACCAATGCTGTAGAGGTTGCTGATATATCTGTTGAAGACCAATAGACATGTATATAACAGATATAGTGATGGACAAAGTTTCATTCTGGACGGAGTGCAAAGCCTGTCTAGGGAGGTACTGGAACTTCTCTGGACCCAACGGCACGTTTTGTTATTCTATATTTTACCTCACACTAGACATGCCTCGGCTGAGACCGCCAGCCTTCGCTTCCGGAGTCTGGAGTTATCTGTAAAAATATCCCAGCATTCACGGAGAGAGACGAAAGTAGAGTGAGCGAGTCGCAACTTACACTCACATTCCTGCACCGTGTCTCTGCTTTCTCCACTGAGGAGTGAGGAGACAGATGACTGTGGGACCCCCACTAAGATGGAATCATTATTCCCTCCTCCCTACTGCATGTGTGCCCGAATCAGCAATATTTCACACTGACAGAAGGACCCCGCAGCGGGCGTCCACTCAGGCGCTTGAATTCTTTTACTTTCTTTATTAAATTATTCTTCATTCTTCTAAAGTGAACGCGAGGCCTGTTTCACAAAGGTGTCAGTCACAGATTTTGTTTCTTTCATTTTTTTCCTTTGTTTCAAAAGAATAATAGGCTTTGGAACTTTTGACTTTATTAATTTATTTTTGGAACACAGCACCACATGGGTGGACAGTGGTGCTGGGGCTGAAAAAAAAAAAACATAAATAAAAACTTTCTCAGGCGTAATAATGCAGACAGTTTTGTCTGATTATTTATTTATCAGGTCCTGTTATGCCTGCTGAATTAGAATGCTGTCTCTGGCTTGGGCTTTGCCTACGGTAATAGGGCTGCGCTTCAGAGAGTGTGTATGTGTGTGTGGGCCGTTAACGGACGTGTTTAAAATGCTTGGCAAGAGGTCCTCGTTTCATCTCTCCTCTCACACTCTTTCTGATATCCCTATTCTTCCCCTCTTTCTTTTTCCGCTCCGGTTTCTATTCCCTCACTATTTCTCTCCTTCGCTGCCCCTTTACCAACTATCTCTCTCTCTCTCTTTCTCACTCTCTTCTTTCCCCGAGTCTGCCACATGCCACTGAAGCCTGTATTACTATCCCTATTCAGTTGATTGACTCCATTTTGTGGCAGCCGCCTAGTGCATCACCCCTCCATTAGATAATACCTTATCACGCAACAGTTAGCTTGTAGTTTCCCCTGCACGAGCACAGGGTGGTGGGGGGGTACTCCAGGGGGTTTTAAGGGGGGGTGAGAAGAGAGAGTGAGAGAGAAAGAGAGAGAGAGAGAGTAAGCCAAATCTGAATACCCTAATGCATTCAGTTTCCTTTGTATTCCATGTCACTCAGGCCGTGTTCTTTCCTCCCTCTCTCGCTTTTTTTTATTGTGCCACATGAATACTGCATCAGCCCTAACTGAGCGCGCTCACAAAAGAAAGCCTAAGAGCCTGGATTTGACTCTAGGGTGAATCTTTCTCTGTCTCCATGTTGCTGAACCTTTCTTTCTCTTCTCTTCTCTTCCTCTCTGGTCCTACTCTCTCTCTCCCTCTCTCTCCCTCTCTCTCCTTCTCTCCCTCTCTCTCTCTCTCCCTCTCTTTCTCTCTCTCTCTCTCTCTCTCTCTCCCTCTCTCTCTCTCTCCCTCTCTCTCTCTCTCTCTCTCTCTCTCTGTCTCTCTCTCCCTCTCTCTCCCTCTCTCTCTCTCTCTCTCTCTCTCTCTCTCTCTCTCTCTCTCCCTCTCTCCCCCTCTCTCTCTCTCTCTCTCTCCCTCTCTCTCTCTCTCTCTCTCT
>JBBMFX010000011.1:8692200-8703530 GCA_037832545.1 Rhabdalestes septentrionalis
AGAGAGAGAGAGAGAGAGAGAGAGAGAGAGAGAGAGAGAGAGAGAGAGAGAGAGAGAGAGAGAGAGAGAGAGTACAGACACGCCGAGAGAAGAGACAGTAAATATCGGCCAGTTTGAAACCAAGGACGGCAGCATGTGCTTGGAGCACTACAGTATATTTCCCCTGATACACACAGACCACCCTCATCACTTTGGGCGCAGGGCTAGGAGCTCCACAAGCAATATTAGGCTTTAAGATTGCACACATATACACACGCACAGACACACACAGCCACACAAACAAGTACACGCCGACAACCGTGCACCTGCTGTGTATAAACCACAAATTGTCATACGCGGGGCGATGTAGGACGTACAACAAAGTAACAAATTGCTGGTATGTGTTAAATAAGGTCCTTTCCCTTTGCGCCTGCTGGCCAGAGATGGGGAGCTTTCAAAGACACAAACCGAGAAAATGAATGAGACAGAGCGGATGGGATGGAGATCTATCATGCGCCACACTAGCCCAGTCCAATAACACACACCTCACGTTCACTTGAGCCCTTGTCATTGATACACACAGGAAACCGCATGCTAGCCCACAGGAAATACACAACCACATCCTCCGCCTGCATGCAACCAGAGGCAAATTCGGGCCCTGTGCGCTATGCACTAAGGCGCAGGTGTCAAATTTCATTCTCAGAGGACTGCTGCACTGCAGAGCTTCTACCTTATTTAGCATACCTTACACAACTCACCAGCTACATAGCAAGGCTTTCATGCATTAAATTGTTAGTAAAATAGAACATTCCTTTCTGCTGTGGCATGAATGAATTGTTCTGGTTCTTGGTTCTGATGTGTTGCCGTTCTGACCAGGGGATACATCTTTTATTTTCATTTTATTTACTATATTGATTCTGGAGGTAATTGCTTGAGTTTACTGAACTAAATCCCTTCACCAAGTGAAGCAGTGGGCAGCCAGAGACACAGCCCCTGGGGAGCAGTGTGTGGGGACGGTACATGCACAAGCGTACCTAAGTGGTGCCACTGGCAGTCCTGGAATTCGAACCCATAACCATCTGATCACACGGGCAGATCTCTAACCAGCAGGCCAACAGTTGCCCCATATATAGTAACAGAATTGATACTACATATATAGTGACAGAACATACAAAGCAAAAGTGTCTGACCATGATTTTGCCTCGACACTACAATACATACGCTTGCATTTCTTAATGTGAACAAATTGCCTGTCTAAAAATAGCCAGTGCACTATGTACTTCTTCTCAGTCACAGCCCTAGTAAGTCCCTCTAAATTGTAGCCCCTGACCGTCCTGTCCCTCTACCTCTCCCAGCATCTGTCAGAGCTGCCCGAGCTAACGAACGCTCAGCAGAGTCCCTCCTTAGGCCGAGCGCACCGTGGGACGTGGGCTGCCGTTACGATTCTATTATTAGCCTGTGTGGTGATGGGACTTCTGTGACGTCTTGCCTTGATAAATGAGACTTCGTTAATTGGATGCGAAGAAAATGCCCGTTTTGCTGCTTTTGACACGTCTGGATCCTCAAGGCGGCGAGTCCCGAAGATCCGCAATTAAGCGACGGCAGGCGGGAAGAAGGCTAGTTATTCAGGGCCGGTAGGCAAGCCGATTAGGGGAGGAATGTTATTAAGACGGTGGCATAAACAGATGATTACAAACGCGATGAGACCAGCTGAGGTACAAGGCGAGAGAAGGGCCAGGGTGGAGGAATCAAGTCTCCCAGCTGAAGCAAAGAAAGAAAATGAGAAAAACAGCCTGTGTACTTTTAGATGGAGAGAGCAGTGTTTTGGCGCAGATGCCTATTGTAACTCAGTTGTGACAGTTGGTGTCACTTTTTTTTTCTAAAGGACTAGAGACAGAGTGAGAGGGAGAGAAAGAGAGAGATGTGTAAAAAGAGAGTGAAACCTGTAAAGACAAGAATTTAGTGGTGCTTCTTTCCACTCGGACAGACCCAGGTGTCTTCCAAGAGGACCCCAGCGACTAGCAGTGAGTTTCTAACAGTCAGAAATACTGACACCTGATCTGAGTTTTTCTCCTCGGCTGAAAGAGTTTTGTCCCATCTGTGAGGCTGAGGCAGAATTAGTGAGCCTTTCAGGGAACTGTGAGACTTCTAAAGTAAGGAGGACGAGAGAGTGGAGAGTGATGCGTGTTCTCTACGGTCATACTGATGGATAAAGCAGGACATATTGGCACATTGTGCACCAGGACACGAGGGTCCAGAGACGTTCCTCTGCTTGTGGCACCCATTCGATATTTCATTCACCTTCCTGTTTGAATGTGCATAATAAATTGACTCCACTAGCAGATCATCATCTTTTATAACAGAATGACACATCTACTTCTTAGGGGAAGCAAAAACATCCTTCAAGTTCACTTGTGTTAATAAGTTCATGTTTGTTTGGCTTCGGTGTGAGAGTTTAGCTTAACCTTGGGACTAGCCTTAGTTTTTGAATTGAAGTTGATAGGTTTGATTCCTGTAGCTGAATGTTAGATTATAAACAATGTGATCATCTACAATAGAAATAAGGTGTTACTGAGTTGATTTCAGTCAGTATTCATTATGACATGTTTTCACAATCTTAAAACATGACAAGCAACCAAGGAAAACATATTTATGGGCAGCAGGAGTGCTACAAGAAAGACAGCCATTGTTTACTTAAAAAAGAAAAGCATTCTGTGAGCATTTTTGCCCAAAAATCGCGGGTCGTGGTTTACTTCCAAACGATCCCTGGCTCAGACGCTCACATGTTTTACGATGTCCAAACTAAAAGAAGAAAGTCAACATCGGCATGTGCTTTCCTCTCCTTCTAGCATCAGCAGTGGATTATCTGCATGATTTGCTAAAT
Source organism: Rhabdalestes septentrionalis (assembly GCA_037832545.1). Lineage (NCBI taxonomy): Eukaryota > Metazoa > Chordata > Actinopteri > Characiformes > Alestidae > Rhabdalestes > Rhabdalestes septentrionalis. The sequence continues at coordinate 8,695,064 of JBBMFX010000011.1, forward strand.
GGAACATTTACATCTGTTTAGCCACTCATGTCATTTTTATAGCAAGAGCTGCTGCTAATGGCAGCCAAGAAATAAACTAATGACAAAAGTAAAAATGTTCTCAACATAAACCTGTCCCTTCATAAAACATGGGATTTATGAAAGGCTTATTTGATTGTGGTGCACTTAAGTGTTAAGTGCACTACAAGTTAGCTAGCGTCATGTATGTATATTCTAGATTTTGTCATATAGTAAAATATACATATATAAACATATACATATATACATATAGGGCAGCATATATGGACTGTAAACTAAAGCTATGTATTAATAATTATTTACAATATCTACAAGCAGTGTGGATGGCAAATGGCAAATGATCATGTGCTTATCATGGCAGTAAAAATGCATTTTGCACATTGCATTGTGGTATGAAGAGTTTGTGAATGCGAGGCAGGTTGTGGTTGAGGAGCTGTATGACTTGAGGGTAAAAGCTCCTCTTGAACTGACTGCCTGACTGGTGGAAGAGTAGCTCTTGTCTTACAGCATCTGGTGTAGATGTTCACAGGTTCAGAGCTGCTTTAACTGGGGCATTGCAGTCTTAGACAGAGCAGTTCCCAAACCACAAAGTGTTGCTCACAGTCAAAATGCTCTTGAAGAAAGCTGTATAAAAGTATTAACGATCGCAGGAGAGACTCCAAACACCTCGCCTTTGTAAACAACACAGTGTTTCTATCCTCGCTAACGTAACAGTGAACAGTCCTAATTTGTATAATCTGGTGCCTTTTAGCCAATCCAATGTAAAACCAAGCCGAGTGAATAAGGTACAACATCACATAAAACAAACTCTACAAGCTTGTGCTATAGTGCTGTATAATGTCCACATGATAGTTATGGTCATTCTGACAGACTGCGATACAAGTAGCCATCTAGTGTTCTACTGTGCACCATAATAGAACAACTCCCATGCCATAATGGTTCCATGAATCAAAAATAAGAGGAGATTCAATGAACGTTTCAAATAAAAATGATTGCTAGTCACAGCCCTGTTCAGTCCTGTGGCTGTAGATTCATGCACATTCAGAAATTTCCTCCCCCACGGACCCACAAAGAGAATAGCACGCGTGGAGTCAACAGCCGACTTAAAAAGCCACACGCCGCGCACCTTTTCTCTTCCTCATCACTTTCTGCCGACAAACCCTTCCGCCTTAGGGCCAGGCAGCAAACTCAAAGAAACAGTATTCTACATCTTTAAACACACACGCCCCCCCCCTCCCTGCACACGCACAAGCACAAAGACAAACACTCGCTTCAAATCCTCCACCGAACAACAAAAAAAAAAAAGTCTCACTACAAGCTCACGGCTTGAAGCCAGCCAGATTTTAAGCATTTTATTTTTGTCTGCCTTTAAGTATCTGACACAACTATACAGTTCTCCCTCCACCCAAAAAAAAAAGTAGGGTGGATTAACTCATGTGTGTGTATACGGAGGGCCATAGATTACAAGAAGCACCCAGGATAAGGTTGACCAATCCTAGAGCAGGATCAGCAGCTTTAATCCTTGCTTAATTCACATAAGAACCGAATGAAATCAACAAAGAAAAAAAAAGAGTGAACAATAGACGGAAGGAAGATAAAATAATAATAATAATAATAATAATACTGGAAAAAAATGGAAAATGTAATTTCTCAACTCAAAACATCTGGTCAGGGCAGATTATCCTGGGACGTTTTGATTAATACCAAAGAGGTCCCTGTATTAAAATGGCACCATTTTTTTTCCCCGAATAAAAGGCAGATTTAGAGGTGATTTGGAAGTCTCTTAAGTAACAAGGTGAAGAGGAGAGAGGACAAGAGGTGTGGGTATGTGTGTGTGTGTGCGTGCGCGTGCGTGTATGTGTGTGTGTTTGTGTGTGTGTGTGCGCGCGCGCACAGGGATTAAAATGATTTATGCCTCACTGGCATGCCATCCTTTTCACAACATGAGGGGAGAAGACTCTCTCATCAGTCATATCACTCTTCCGTTTTTGCAGCCCCTTCCAAAACTCCGTTTCTCCTCTGCCTCACCTTCTGCGGTAGAGCTCGCGGAGCACTTGGGGACTGCTGTCATAGACCACCTCTGACCCAGACGCTCTGTCTGCGACGTTCCCACATCCCATACCAGCTCCTAAAGCCTGCAGTACAAAGGCTTATTCACCGCCGGTGACAAGCGCACGCGACAGCTATAGTTTTTTCAGCCTTGAGCTCAGACCCTGGTGGGCTGCGAAAGCACTCAGCTGAGTAACGCAAACAAAAAAATGGTTTTAATTAGAGGAAAATATTTGCCCCGTGACTTGTCTGGGACACTTCCTCAACTGAAATGTGTGAGCATAGTATCTCTGGGGCAGGTGGTGGCCTAGTGGTTTAGATTTTACCCCTTGAGTTCGAATCCCAGAACTGCTAGTGGCACCACTGGGGTATCCACATACTGATGCCATCCCCACACACTGCGTTCCTAGCTGCCCACTGCTTCACTTGGTGAATGGGTTTAAATACAGAGGAATAATTTTTTGCTGTTCACACTGTGCTGTGGTGTGTTCACATATGACAGAATTGTCATTTTAAATAATGCCAGTAAAGACAAAATCCTAATTTTAACAAACCCACACTGAATATTCACAGTCGTGTATGTGGTTCTGCAGCTTTCAAATATATTAACAGTCAGGTTTGTGCACTGGTGGCACTGTTGGCTGTATTTCCCTATGTAAAGAATGTAAAGAGGCATTAACGCAGTAACAAACCACAGCACAGCACACGGTGTGAACAATGTGAAATTCTTTCTCTGTATTTAACCCTTTCACCGAGTGAAGCAGTGAGTAGCCAGCAACGTAGCGTCCGGGGAGCAGTGTGTGGGAGTACCTTGCTAAAGTGTACTTCAGTGGGGTCACAAGCAGTCCTGGGATACAAACCTATGTCCCTCTGTTCGCAGGGGCAGTTCCCTAACCACCAGACCTCCAGCTGCCCCAGTGCCTGTGTTTAGTCAGCATTACTGATGCTAACTGTGTTAAATAAATCAACAATGATGGTGGTCCTCATGTGGCATTCCTTTAGATCAGCATCCTGCTCACTCAAGCCGCAGATTTCCTCCCTTACATAAGGACCTAGTACTACTGTGCTGAGTGTCCAAGCAGGTGTTATGAATATTCAATGATCAACTCAGTCATCCTCCTTTTTAGCAAAGGAAAGAGAGATAAAAAAATAAAAAACACTTAAAAAAAATGATAAAAACAAACCCCAAACAAGACAATGGAGTCAGTTAGCATACAAGGACAACTGGTTTTCATCTACCAACTCTTCTTTTCATTCGATGCATTTCGAAAAGAGAGATAAACCAGAGCTTTTTGGGTTGGAAAGCTGACAGGGCGATGATGTGTTCTGAAGGGTGCTGTTGGTTGTTATGCTGATAAATTAAATCCCACCCTCTCCTTGAGTTGGGCCTCTGCCTGATGGGGAACTCAATTCCAGTTCGTCTTTGTTTATGTTTGCGCTTTTGTCGTGCGTACAAACACCCATGCATGTGTATTCGAGTGCGTGTGTGGGCGTGCGTGTGTTGGTATGTGTATGTGTCCCCGGGGTGGGAAGTGGGCATTGTGTGTGGATTTGAAGGCCCATTCTCGGGATTAAGCCGTGGTCTGGTTTTGTCACTTCATCTAAACATGATGACAGCTGAGCAGTGCGGGAGGCTTTTGTCATCTACCCTAACACCCCCCTCCCCAAACACACACACACACACACACACACACACACACACACACATACACAGCCCCACCCGCTCCTAAACAAATCTCCTGAGATCTGGTCTGAGAAATGATGTGTTTGCCCAGAGATGAAGCAATAAAGAGAGAAGAATTAGAGGTTGAGAGCATGGCTGAGTGGTGAAGTGCGCATTAGTAAATTACTGCAGAATTTGGGCTGAAGGGCTTTTTTTTTTATCACACCTTAATCCAACAGAGTGGTCAACAGAGTCGGGGGCATTATTAAGCTCCTTCTCTGCATGAATTCCTTTGTCTTAGCAGTGGTTACTCATTTTTTTCTTTCAGGCTAGTCAAGCAGAGTGCCCAAAACTCTCTCTTTCTCTTTCACACACACACACACACACACACACACACACGCACACACAACTAGGTGTATTCCTTTGAGCTTTTATCAGCAGGTAATCCCGTTTTCCGGCACCGGCTAGAAATCCTATTCTTCAGAGTGTTTTGTTTGTGTTTTTTGTCTCTTTGGTCAGACTCATGTTACTTTGCACTAATTGTTTGAGAGCTCACCTATGTTTTGCTGGCTTCTCTTTACAAACAACCTTCAGTCTTTCCTGGCTGCTTTCATCCCCCCTTTCAGATCTTGACCCTTTGTCCTGAAGGACCTTTTTCAGCGCTTTTGTTTGCTAAATTTTTCCCTTTGTGGCTCTTGGTATGTGGGAGGTTAAATGAGTCAAGAGAAAACGAATAGGTCGTTTTCAGTGGTATTCTGACACCTGAAGGGTCAAGACATGTCAGTGTTGTCAGCATAGCTGCCTGTAGGTGTGCGGATTTCCCTCCTTTCAGGCGCGAAGCCTCTACCGCTGTCATCCGTAGACGGAAAAGACCAGAATTAGGAGCACAGTAGGAGACGTGGTAGTTGGAAAGACTCGAATGAAATTTGTCAGGCCCCAGGCATATTTTACATGACATTTCAATAATTATGTGCCAATGCATATTCACCTCACAACAGGCGTCAGATGAAAAGCGGCGCCAAAAATAATTCCCCAAACTGTCAGGTGTTTGTTTTATTTGTCTAGCTGCCACTACAATTCATTCTGTTCCCGTGACCTCGCACTCTCTCGCACTGACGTGCAATTTCAGCATGTCAGACTTTCAGACTTTCACGGCAAAAAAATAAAAAAAACTTTCTTCTGTCAGAGGGATATCAAGGATATTGTTTTTTTTATTATTATTTCTTCTATTCCTTTTCTTTCTGTATGCATTCGATGTTGCACAGTCAAGAGTGAATGGCTAATGTGCTTTGTGTTCTTTGTCCTTGTTCTTCTAGATGCAATCTTATAGATTTGGTCTTGTGATTTACATAAAACACTATACCACCCAAACTAACAAAGCCCAAGACGTTTAAATACATCCACTAAACAGCCGTTACCTTTTCCTATTAAATGGAACCAAAACAAATGAACACATTCCACGTTTAGGTATTTAAATTCCTCGAAAGGAAATAATGCTGAGAACCTCTTTTAAATTGGTTTGGCAGCTGAATTTGGTGATTTCCAGCCAGCCATGATTATCTGTTGATAAGGTCAAAGAGGTCGGACTGAGAGGTAAGGAGAGGAGCATGCTGGGTTATCTAAAGGGGGCCTGACCCAGATGCCACTATGTGACACACACACACCAAACTACCCTATATTCTGCCTCTTCCCACACACTCCAGATATTTCCCAGCAATCTCCCCAAGGGAGAAGCAGCTTTAGCGTCTCTCTGGGTGCAAAATGTTTTCATCTGGTTATTTTCTATGTTTTTAAGAGACAAAGAGAAAGGGAGGATCGAGAATGAGAGAAAAAGAAAGGGGGGGGAAGCAGAGAGAGGAGAGAACGCCACAAACCTCAGTGGTATTGGTGCCGGGAAAGCATGATGCATGGGCTCACTCCTAAGCCCTGAACACAACATCAACAATACATCTTAATACATGGGCAGATTTATACCAGGCCAGTGCCAAGGGGAGTGGAAGAGTAACACATCCGACTGCCAGTCAAAAATTTGGGGTAGGGGGTCCACAATTTGACACCTAGATAAAGTTCCCTTCTAAAAATCGTTAATCTTCAACTCGCCCCCGGGGGATCCATCACTTCTTGAAAAAGAACAGATGGTAAGACTGTGCTCTGCTATGATTGGTGGATAATATGGACACTTTATGTGCAGAATGGCTGGACAGCTAGTATGCAGCATTCAAGTTGTAAGGTTTTTGCACTAAAAAATTTTGGCCTCTGCCTATCTCTCGCTCTCTCTGTGTATCTCCCTCTTTTTTTTCCCTGTTTAATTTCTGCCTTGGTAATTAAGCGGATTCGATGGTTGATGAGATTGCAGGTACTTCAAAGTCTCGCCACAAACCCGGTCGCGAGTGTTTCATTTATCAGGAAGATCTCGATGCCACCTCTCCTGCCTGCAATTCCAATAAGGACGGGTTCATTTAAAGAGCCAGGCCTTTACTTAATAAACTTAATAAAAAGAAAAATAGTATATTCTATACTCTAATATATTTCAAAACATGTTACAACTATACAAATACAATCTCTCTCTTTTGAGTGTGTGTGTTTATCTCTCTGCCATTTGCAGCACTTAGCTAGAAGCCAAAGAAAACTCACCACTTCCACCCTTGGTTTAATGTGCTGTTGTCTGTGGGATGCCAAAGCATACCACATGTGAATCTTGGCCATTTAGTGGTTCCTGAAGCTAAAAACAACCCAGTGCCTCCAATAACAATGCAACAGAAATGACATAAACTACACTGAATCTATAACACTTTGGAGTCCATCCCTGAGTAACACAGCCCCATTAGGTCTTTTTGAATGAGGGCCAAAAGTTTCAGAAAGTGCACGGCTAAGTAGCAAAGAGCACTTGTGCTTTTGGACTCTGCATGCATTGTGTAGTTTTTGTATAAGCTTTCTGACACGCTTTGGTGTGTTGAACGTAGCCAAGGGTCAGCTGGAGCATCGCTGTGCGGAGCAGTGAGTCATAACTCCTGCGGCACACTCTCAGTCAGAAAAGCTCAGGAAGCTAAAAACACTCTGAACGAATGTGACAACATGACATCGGAGCGGGAAACGAACTGTTAAAAATGCCAAGGGTTAGGGCTCTGTCTGTCAGTGCTTTGCGCGCGCACACACACGCACGCACACACACACACACACACACACACACACACACACACACACACACACATTCACAGAACAAGTAAAGAATGTCTAAATCTATTAGGCACATTGTTATCTTAGTAAACATTAATGTATCTCCGAAAGAGCAGTTTTGTAGGAAAAGTATAATGACCTCCCACTTCTAATGTACGTCAGTGTGAGGAGATTTTAGCTCGAGTAATTCTTGACCATTTCTATGGGTACATTACATGTTCATGCAATGTGATTGGCAGCTGCAGGGGCATCAGAAGCATGACGAATATGAGGGGGACACACTGGTGTGGGTCTGGAGTGAGGGGGTGCTAGCTGTAGCTGGGTGTGGGGACGTGTTTCCTCACACAAATTGCACAGTCTTCATTAGAAGTCTAATCTGTTATATTTCTATCATGGTTTTGGAAAAATTGGGACCAAAATGCATTCTGTGCCAGTTCAAAACAGAACACGTCTTTCATCTTTCAAATGCGGAACAATTCCGTCTTTCACTGAATGGTTGGCAACACTATTTAGTGCAAAGCAATGGAAACAGCACTGGGTGTGTAAGGATGGGGGGATTAATACATTTTACAGATGGGGGGGCACGCCCACCCTTAGGTAATGACTCTGGGGCCCAAGGGCAGCTGGCATTTTCAAATGAAGTAAAACAAACAAAAAAACGACAGGTATAATGAAAGGTATTTGTAACACAGATTCTAACATAAATTGCCTTCGACCTAATGCAGATTCAAACCTGTAAAAAGCTGAATAGCCTCTATCACGTGACCTGAATGTTGTAAGAGTTAACAAATCAGTGTTATTGCAGGTGATTAGAATGCCATTCCTTTAGAGTTGCTTAGGGTTGGTGGCGTGTGAATACTGAATGGAAATGGTTCTGGAATCTTTTGCCCTTTTAAAATGTAATTTGCTTAGAAATGAGAAATTCCACTTGGTTTGGGGGGGTTGGTTGGAGATGGGTACTGTTAGGATGTTTGTATGTTGTTGAAGGGCGCTCTCTCTCTTTCTCTCTCTCTCTCCACCTCTCTCTCTTTTTCTCTTTCTCTCTCTCTCTCTTTTGTTTCTGTCTTTGGAGCTCCTTGGCATTCAGTTCTCCACTGTGAGCTCCTCCTTTGCACTTTAATAACCTTCAGAGAAGCGCTGTTTCTGTCGATATTTCATCGATTCAGGCACACATGGGTGTATGTGTGTGTGTGTGTGTGAGCGGGTGTGAGTACATGTGTTTGTGCGAGCCTGTGTGTGTTTTAGGGGAGTGGCAGGCTCTCCACAGTGGCAGTTTGAACTGTAACTGTCTTTATTCTGAACCGCCCAGCTCTCGCCCAGCAGCCGCAGACCAAAGCCAACGAGATGAAGAGCGATAACTCTGACCAACAACTCGTTGCGAAAAACAAAAAAAAGAGGAGGTTCTACTCCACCTGAGAAAAAAAGTGATGCACTGAAAGTATCTATTCATGTGGAATCGACTGAATCAAGTACAATCATTATTATCACTATTATTATTATTATTATTATTATTATTATTATTATTATTATTATTATTATTATTATTATTATTATTATTAT
>JBBMFX010000011.1:8889802-8903187 GCA_037832545.1 Rhabdalestes septentrionalis
CTCTAAACTTATGAAGCACCTTACATCTACACATGCTAACACGAAACTTGTTGCTGCTGCTAACCCAACCCCAAGCCTAAATGCAGCTAGCGGAGACACTCCATTAAAACAAGCATCGCTCGATTTTTTGGGTCAGCAGCATGTGACCAAGACCGAGCTGAACACTTTAATTGCAAGGTATGTTGTTGAAAAGTGTTCCGTTTATTGTGCAGTATGCCTAATATACAGTTACAGAGTAACTGCAGTACTTAAAGGCTAGATTTTCCTTTGTTTCTTTTAACCCAAATTTACCCAATATGTGTTTAATTTTGCACTTTATTTTTGCAATTTTTATTTTTTATATGTTTTTTATTTGTAGGCATATCATACGGCAGGCTTCATGCTACGCTCAAATAAATACCAAATGTTCTAAAATAGTGTTTTTGTTCAATTAGTTATTGTAAACATCTTAGACATAGCGCTGTTGAACAAAGATGAAAAAAATTATGTCAGTTATGTTGCTGAGTAATTAATTACTTTTACATTGTGGTAACTGAGTTACTAACTCAATTACTTTTTGGCAGAAATAATTTGTAACTGTAACTAATTACTTTTTTTAAGTAAGATGACAACACTGGACAACACATACTTGAATCAAAGTATAAGATATATATACACACACACACACACACACACACACACACACACGTGCAGAATATATATATATATAGTAAAGATTATAAAGTAAACTCTTTATAATCTTTCGTTATCTTCTCATATTTAGAGCTAAATGTATCTATTTTACGCTTTTAATGGCGCTTTTCAAAAGCAGTGTTAGAAACATTTAATGAATCGTTAAAAAAATCTATAATAAACCAGTCAACTAATCAATGTCACATGACACGCACACACACATCTCAGTGAATCTGACTTGAATGTGAATAACCACAGTATTGACAATACTGAAGCACTTTTTTAAATAAAGCTTCCTAAAGAGTTTTTGGCCTTTTATGGTGTAGCTGGTGACCAATTGGTTAGGGTGTAGACCCTGTAATCACAGAGTTGTGGGTTTGAATCCCAACTTTTGTGTTATCCCTGAAGTACCCTTGAGAAAAGTACTCTCCCCACACACTGCTCCCCAGGTGCTCCTCGTTGGTGGCAGCACACTGCTTCATGTGAAGTGGTTAAATGCAGAGAAAGAATTTCACATTGCTCACACTGTGTGCTGTAGTGTAGTGTGTTCATGCATGACCATAAGGTGCAGCTTTAGTTTAACCCATGGGTTCATTTAGGTATAAAATTGTAAGGGATAGCATTTTAGTTATATGTGGCTTAGGTATAATTATAGGAACACAATTGTAAGTGGCATAGAACAATTGTGGGTTGATTAGGAAGGATCTGATCAGGGCTAATCATCAAGAAATTGAGAATATTTGTCTTCTTTTATGACATTGATCCTAAGCAATGGTATGAAAATTGCTTTACAGGGCCTATTAAATAATCCCACATTTTCTTTCTCTCTCTCTCTCTCTCTCTCTCTCTCTCTCTCTCTCTCTCTCTCTCTCTCTCTCTCTCTCTCTCTCTCTCTCTAAATAATGATTCTATGGCTTCAAGCATTGACTTATTTACATTTACCAGACGCCTTTTATCCAAAGCAACTTCCATTCCCTACCTACAGGGGGCAGTCTCCCTGTAGCAACTTGGGGTTAAGGGTCTTGCTCAGGGATCCAGTGGTGGTGCTGGGGATAGGATTCGAACCCAGGACCTCATGGTCCAGAGGCAAGTGACCTACACACTGAGCTACCTTCACCCATACTTCCATGTTATTATTATTTTTTTTTTATTGGTTTCTCTTTACCTTTTTTATCTCCCCTCTCTTCTTCTGTGTCTATGTGAGAAACAAACTCTGTGTGTGCTGCTGAATTCATTACAAGTATGGAATGAAGAGGCACTAAAGACATATAGATGCATATGTTCAGTGGGGAACACCCTTTTGTGATTAATTTCAAAACCTCTGGCTTCTTTATTAATGCATATGCAATCAATAACCATCCCCTCACCTCATTAGTGGAGCAGATGACTATACATTCTGAAGAGTGTCATAAATATCCATATATGTTTCATGTGATATGAATGGTAGCAGTAAAGATTCGCACACTTCATCTTTCTTCTACTGTCCCTTGAAGTGATTAATTTCCCATCGTCTGTTTGTTACTATCGTAAAAGATTGGGATAGTGCTTGGAGCTGAGAAAGAGACTCATTGATATGCCTGATTGTGCTGGATTGTGTGTGTGTGTGTGTGTGTGTGTGTGTGTTGGTCCTAGGGGCTCTGTAGCTACTGCTAGTGGAGCGGTTAAAGGGAATTAAACGCGAGGCCCCACGGGTTTCTCCGCTCTACTCTACTCCACAGCTCCTTGATGATGCACAACATTAGATGTCTCCTCGGAGACCAACACGCACTGTAACCCCAAGGACATACCCAACACATCTTACCCTCACCCCCCACACTCTGTCGCTCACTCTCTCCCACCTCCTTCACTCACTCTTCATTACTTTCCAAAAATAGGATGATGAAGGCACCTTTACACTTGCTCTGTAACCAGGACCTTCATAGTAAAGAGCTTCTCCAAGGCTTCTTGGGTTAAGGCCATTGTCATACATAGGACCATGGCAACTCAAACAAACACTTTCATGGCTCTTTATACCTCAGGATATTCTTTTTTTCGAATGCTCCAATCTAATGATGCTAAAGTTACCGCGACAGGGTTATGATGGCCGCTTATTGTGTTCACTACTCCTTCTATTGCAATGGAGGAAAATGTCTTCAAAGTGTCAAATAATCAGTTACAAAACTCCGGTCTATTAAATGTCAAAACTACAGGAAAAAAGACAAAGCAGTACAGAGCCGTGTTTAGTCCACTAAGTGCAAATGTCATGTAGATGTCCTTGTTCTGCAAAGCTAGCAGTTTTGCACAGGAACATGTTTTGGCACACATGAATAAATAATACGTATAGCAATTTGAAACTTGTAACATAGCCGTTCGAGGCTTGTATGTTTTATTTGAAGGCTGCAACACACTGACATCATTTACCTTGTATGTGGCAGTTTTACAATGATTTCTTTAATAAAGAGAGCTTTCATAGAGCTGGCACCACTTTTTCATCATCTTTTTAGACCAACATTACTGATGTGTCTTTGTCTTCAGAAAGCCAATGTTGACTTTTATTGCAAAACTGGTCCAACACGACTGGCCTATTCCACAGTTACTTCTTAGTTATTTCCAGCTCCTGAAAGAAAGAAACTCCTAGATACCACCAATAAACTCCTAAAAGTTCATTTATTTTCATGTGACCATTAAGAGCATCATACAGTACTTGCAAAAATCAATTACAACGATTTAATAAAAAAAACACACACACAATATTTACTTCCCAGAAGTCATTAGCCTTCTCTAAAGCTTGACTAGATGAGCTTAATGTAATGAATGACAAATTCATCTCTTCTTTTGTGACCCTCTCCCTTTTCAAGGCAAGGTCTATAGCTAATATATCACAGTGCAAAGTAAAAATGAAAAAAAAAAAGGCTCCAGACTCCCTTTTCAACCAGAACCTCCAGCAACCTTTTGAGCTATGAAGGAGTTAAACGAAGAGCTTGTGGTATTTTATATGCTATTAATTTGTTGCCTGTCAGTGATATCAATTGTAACACTAAATCTGTCTGTTTTCATTTCCCTGCCCTCTCAGGTTCTATTAAACTACCAGCTTATTGCTTTTTGATTACATTTATTTTTCTTTCTTTTTCATTTCCGTTATCTTACCAGCGCATTATTACTTACTGCAATATGCTTCCTTTCGCGTTCGCACATTGCAGCTTGGAGGAAAAAGAAAGCAGTTTGGGGAACTGATTGATTGATCTCAAATAAATATATAATACATTTGCAATGTGTATTGCTTACTCTCTGTCTATTCTCTCCTGCCTTTAATGTGTTCCGCTGGAGTCTCCATGGGAACGGAAAAAGGGCTCTCTCATTCTTTCAGTAGCTACATTACATTCTTCCCTGGAGAGGCGAGAAGAACTCTGATGTGTGGCATATCAATTATTCATGCCCGGTTATGATCATAGATTAATAATTTGGTAGATTAAAACTAAAAACTTGGTAGCTCATCTGCTCCCCATTGGCTAACGCAAAAGCCATTAGTTTGGTCATATGGCCATTGAATTCGATTAAACAGCCTCTCTGCTGCTCATCTATTTCTCATGAGCGTTCTTCTGACCTCTCTGGCCCGCCTAATGTTTTCTAACATGAATTGGTGCGCTGGAACAGGGTTAGGAAAATACTGACTGATTTCCCGTTTGTGTCCATCCTAGCCCCACTGATTGGTGGGGGTGGTGAAATGTGGGACAGTATGAAGAATTATTGCCTACCTGTTGTCCATTTAAGGTTATAGATGGTCCATGAAATGTGCAGAGAATGTCCCCAGCCATCTCCATTAATGGAGTGCTAAAGAACACAAGTAATTATGCAGCCAAATGATTAGGTAGCGTCTTGGCCTACCCTTCAATGCAGGCAACAGCAAAGCTTAATTACCTCCTGCAGCTACGCTGCGTCATTTCAAGAAGCTTTGTTCTGAACATAAGATTCTACATGTCTCAAATCGACTGCTGTGTGCTAGCCACTGTTAGTGCGAACAGTGTGTTTAAACTTCACTCTGTGTTTTTTCTTCCTTTGGACCGTTAACACACAGATGATGTACTGGAACTGCCAAAATACAAAGTGTGAAACACAGCACAATGCTCGCCTCAGCAGCCCTAGGCTGCCATATGCAGCGGAATGGTAAGAGCCATATGAGGCTTCTGCAGTTTCAAATGTACAATGTGAGTTACATTGCATTTGGTTATTTGCAGTAATGTTTTGAATGGTTTTCTGCAATGGTAACTGAGCAATATTATGGCTTATAATGAATTTCTATTGCAAAGCTAATTTCAGCTTATGCAATTACTACCTCATAATAATTCAATGGCTATGAGCTACTTCACAACAATGTGTAATAAGAAAAAAACATATTTAAACCTGCTCACGTCCTGTGTTTTGAGTGGAAGGCCACATAAACATGCAAGAGTATACACACCCAAGACACATTTAAAACAGATAGAAATCCAGTTGCTAAGACCATTTCAGGAGGTGGTCTGAGACGCCGAATGGATCCAAACCTTCAAGACACATTCAACCACCAAACCCCTTCCTAATACAGTAATGGTGCCTTCCCATATATAGACCACCCGTTGGCCTCATTCAGTTCATCTCCTAATGTGAGTTTCTCCATTGCATTTTGGATGAGCCAGTTATCTCAAAGTGTCAGTTTGTTTAAACTTTGCTTTACTGTATCATTTCTTCACTACAATAACTTCAATACACTGTGTTTTAATGCATGTGGCTCATGATGGTGATGACACCGGGGGATAATTATTCTCAATGGCCGCTTCTGGGAAACACTGACTGTGCTGGGCAAAATTGTGCCTTTCTTTAGGACAGAAAACGAGCAGGATGAGCGTTTGGCTGCTGTGTATGAGCTGATTTGCATAATAGTTGCCACATAGTAATTTCAGTGTCTGCTTGGCTGACCAGAGAAGCATTTGAATTCCAACTGTAAATACATGTGGTTAAAATGTGATCAGAATACCTTCCAGACATGCAAGTCAGACAGGTCAGCTGAACTGGCCAGGTGTAAATGGGGTATTAGCTTGGAGTCAATACAAGCTGTAGAAAGTGCATGCTGTATCATTTAAAATATTAAGAATACAACAATTTCAATACACTATCAAAACATTTGATATGATTTGTTACAAACTGTGTGCTGATATTATACTGCTGAGTGTCTTCTAAGTCTTCTAGGCATCTCTCAATGTGTAATTAATCTCTGTTAATATCGCGTCTGGTCCATCTCAGTCACGCCCCCAATGGAGCCCATCACCCGAGTATTAGGAGGTACACCACTCTGAGAATGTGTATGTGATGTCATGTCATTTATACAACAGAAACAATGGTTCTTGTACTTGAAATGTCTTATACTACAAAATAAAAAACTGCATGTCACAAAGAATATTCTTTGAGTCTTCTTTCAAGGTGAGAGGTAGTGGGTTAGCAGAGCTCATACTGCAGTCACAGGAGAGGAAGAAGCATGACTTATGAACATGTCATCAACAAAAACATGACCAATTCACTCTATGGACAAAAGTAATTGGACACACCTCTTAATTTTTGTGTTCAGGTGTTTTAATCCTAAACACAGGTACCACAGGTATATACAGTTAAGCAACTAGCCATGCAATCTCCATTTACAAACATCTGTAGAATAAAATAAGTTGTTCTGGAGAGCTTAGTGACTTCAAGCATGGTATTTTTATAGGTTGCCTCCTTTGCAATAAAACTGCTTCTGAGATTTCATTCCTGCTGGCTAGTCCACTGTCAAATGTAAGTAATATTATCATCAGGTTACCTGAGTATTAAGAGGTATACAGCACTGGGAACATGTGTGTGATGTCATGGGTTGCCATGTGTGTGGTCTTTCAGTGCCTAGGCAACCCAGGTGAGAGTGAGGAGCTTCGTTAGCTCATTAGCTGAGCTGCTAGGTAACTCGTGACAGGTCCACCTGTCCTGTGTAAAGTGATCAATTTATCATCCGTGTCATGTGACTGGCTCTCTGTGTGAGCATGTGTGCCCAAACATTCCAAAGAATCTTTGCATGGTCACCCATATCCATCTTGCAGCTCTAGTCCAGGTTTTGAGTTTCTATGAGAGATTGTATTACTATTTGAATTCCTTTACAAGGAGAGGAATAAGAAGCACACTAAGGACTTCCCGTCTGCATCATGCGGTCTCTCAAGTGGCACTGGAGAGCTCCTTCATCCAGCCAAGCCATGTTATACTGGAACCTTTGTAAAGTCTGGTGCTGGGTGTTATACAGTGTGCTTCTCCTGTGTCTCTCTCCTACTGTGTATCTGCAGGCATGAACACAATACCCCCTTCGTATTGAGAGAGCTCCATGCAGTGTTGAGGATTTGTAATGGCCCCTAAAAGCAGAGGGCTTGCTTAAGCTTCAGAAGAGTCGACTCTGCAGCAGAGTTCGCTTCCAGTGTTCAGAGAAAGATTTGTTTGGAGTGAAGGTACTCCAGAACTTTGCATTCAAGTTGTGTTTTCCGTTCCTGCCCTCCGGACTGAAGGTCTTCAGATATCATTGTGTACCTCTTCTAGTCTAAGCTCAATTTTGTGTGAGCTGGTATGACTGTCTGAATACTGAACTTTTGTCATTCAAAAACATTTCTATTATTAATTATGTTTCCTGCTAGTGCATCCTTCCCCATACCCGACATGACAGTTAATAACAGCGGTGTAAATCCCAATACATAAACTTTGCTTAAAACTAAGGAAACCTCCATTTCTGTTCAATTGTTTGTCCTTGTCAATTTGATTTGTGAAAACAGACCATTCAGAGTTAAACTTGACATAATTGACTGTATCTTCTTAATAACTTCGTAATGACTTTCTTCTTAATTTTGCACCGTAAATCTCATACTTCAATAATATGAACTAATAAATGTGTCCCATTTAATAGCATAACATTCTAGATGATTCATATAAATATATTCATACAACAGACACTATGGTTCTTGTGTTTGAGATGTATTATTTTACAAAACAAAACATGTCAAAGAATTTTCATTGTGACTTCCCTCAAGATGAGAGGTAGTGGCTTTAGCAGAGCTCAAACTGCACAAAAGAGGACTGCATCAAAATACATGGCCAATACACCATATGGATTATACAATATATGGACACCTTTCAATTATTGTGTTCAGGTGTTTTAACCCGACATATTGCCACAGGTGTATACAGTTAAACAATCATGTCATGCAGTCTAAATTTACAAACATTTGTGGAACAAAATGGGTAGTTCTGGAGAGCTCAGTGACTTCAAGCGTGGTATTGTTATAGGTTGTCACCTTTGCAATAAATGGTTTGTAAGATTTCATCCCGGCTGGCTATTCCTAAGTAAATTGTAAGTAGTATTATTGTCAGGTGGAAGCATTTATGATCAACAGCAACTCAAACATTAAAAAGAAGACCACGTAAAGTCAGAGCAGGGTCAACGACTGCTAACACCCCTGGTTCGTAAATGACACCAATGCTCTTCTGATTCCACAGTTAAAGAGTTCCAAATTTCACTGCACACAAGCATCACATCACTAAATCCAATGCCAAGCATCAGATGGCGAATCACCCTTTTCTGATTGGCAGTCAGATGAGCAAGTCTGTGATCGGAGAATGTTACCTGCCTGACAGCATTACACCGAATGTGAAGCTTTGAGGAGGATAATGGTGTGTGGCTGTATCAGGGTTTGCACTAGGTCCTTTACCTCTAGTGAATGGCAATCTTAATACTTCAGTATAGTAAAGTAAAGGGGCATTTGTGTGATGCTCTTACCCAGAGCTACTTACAATAATAAGTTTTTCCCCCTGGTGCAACTGAGGTTTAAGTTTCTTGCTTTAGGACACAATGGTAGAATTTGGGGAGTTTGAACAGGCAACTTTGTGGTCATCAGGTTCACAGGCAAGAGTTTTAATCACAAGGCTACTGTCACCTAGCATACCAAGACATTTTGGACAAAGCCACGCTTCAAACTTTGTGGACACAGTTTGTGGAAGAAACTTTTCTATTTCAATTTAAATGTCCAAACCTAAACAGCCATTTAAAAGTTTGAGTGAAATCATTATTTGTTGTGTGCAGTGTTGGTGCTTTTGCTGTAGTTCCCTTGAACTGCACAAGGACATGCTTTGTCATTTTATTAAAATATGCATTTGAATGACTGTGAAATGTAGATGTAAGGCTTTATAGAAGTGACATGATGGTGACAAGATCCAACCAAATTTGAATGAAAAATCATGTATTGTTACTCTACAATCCAAGTGGATAAAGTGAGACACAGGGATACAGCAGGCTTACACAGCTCCTGTTGATAACGTGGCTGCAAACTCTAAAGTTGCATCATATTTGATCATTCCCTGTATTGTCACAACTGGCTGGAGGGCTGGAGTGATTCATCTGAAAAAAAAAGCAAAGGTAAGAAGCCAACAAATAATAAACTGCTGCCAACTATTCAAGTCAGCATTTGTCTGCAGGATTTCAGTACAAGAAGAGCTGAAGGGAGAGAGGGGGAATATGAAGTCAATAAGAAGTTGGAATAATCCTGCTCTGGAGCCCATGCCTTTGGATGAGGAAGATAAGAGGTGGCAGTAGACTCCGCGGGGAGGAAAGGGCTGTGTTTGTGGCTGAAATCTATCTCCACCGCACCAAATAAAGCAGAGGAAGAGCAGATAAGGGATGTGTAGCGAGCGTTAGACACCCGCACAAGCTGCCCAGCCACATACAATCACCAAGCTGGGTGACACCACGTAATGTCAGTCCAGGCACTGAGGCTGAAATGTTTTCATGGTGTGTATGCCTGTGTGAACACCCTGTTTTTGCACTTTGGCAGGATGTGATTAGAGAATGGCTTTATTTATATGCTCACAAACACAGCCACACATGTCACTGTTCCTAATGCACCACATATGTGTTGATCTGAAGTTGCCAGCAACTGAGCAATAAGCAAGCATATTTAAAGCCATGTGTTTTGGCCACACATGGCCCAATGTTCTATACATTTTGATGCCAATTTCAGGTACAAATGTGTGGACAAAGCTACGATCAACTGAGACTTAAACCCATAGTCCCAACAATGTCAGACGTCATGCTGAGTTTTGTTTGGTGTTCCCATGTCATGCAGAACCAAGGTTATTGTAATTTAAAAAGCAGGTAATAATAATAAACGCTACTGGGGTTTTGCTAATCAGATCTTTGAAGATCTTTGAAGCCAAGAGAACTTTCAGGACAGTGTGCGGCCACAAGTGAGTGGGGAAAACCTGCAGTGTGATGGGGCCCGAAGCGCGGTCAAAAAGGGTCCAGAGTCGATTCTTCATTTTATTCATTTAAATCAGATTTTACAAACACACTATAATAATGTAAGAGTTCAATTTAGTTTAACAGAGTTGTATAACCACAGAGATTAGGTTGGTAAAATAAATACTGATATAATATTTGAATACTTCAGCAGTATCCATTTTGTGTTGTTGGATAGGGTTGTGAGGACTTTTATTTTGGAGGAGAGAGATGAGAGGAAGAGAGGGGAGAAATAAACGAGATGGCATGTTAAGAAGAGCTCATCCATGTCTGAGGGTTTTATTTTATTAATCTTCTGATTGTTTCAGTCATAAAGCCCCTTAAGCACCCACTAACAAGTATGACAATAGTGTCAGAATGTAGAAATACTGATGCTATTTTGTTTTTTGACAACATTTATATGGATTCTCCTAATGTGCTTTAATAAATGACATGTCTAGACAAGATGTACAGACATCTTGTCAATCCGACTTCTTTTATTTCTCTCTCTACCCCCACCTGTGGCTTTTTCACTTGCACACACACACTCTGGTTCTGGTGAAGCTGTGGTTCTACTGCAACAAAATGTAAGGTTCCTTCGTGATCATTAGCAGCCATGTACATGTCCATAGTGAGATGAGACAATGTTCTTTATGGACCACTGTGCAACATATAGCAAAATACACTATGAAACACTTAACATGACCTTAAACGCACTTTAATTTACCCCTGGAAATACACCAATTTTGAAATAAGTGGCCATTAATTTTATCTTTAAAGTGGCTTTAAGGCATATGTGTGAAACCCCTTAATCTTATACATAAGGCATTCCGAAGGTTCTATTATTTAAGGAAAAGATCAGTAGTTTTACCTCTAAAATGAAGGGATTAGGTGTCAATAGTGATTCAACAGTCAACAGAGTGCAAGTTACAAGACTGTAGACAATAGATAAACAATAAACAGACAACTAATGTGGACACTGCGTAAACCTTCTGAAATTATTAGTATTGAACTTTAAGTATGTTAATGCACAGGAAACAGTTATCAATGTTTAGCAAAGTGCATGGAATAACAAAATAGTACAATAAATAGACAATATAACAGTCTAACAGTCATGTGAGTGGGATACACTCCAGTAAGCAGACAATAGAGAAGTGTCACATAAAGTGGGACGTGTATGTAAACAGGATGGAAAATATTGCACCAGATTTCATAAGATTACAGCTTGAAGAGGATGAAAATCTTGAATATATTATTATTGCACATGAGCACATGCTGTTGCACTGGAAACATGTTCTTATAGCACAGGACAATTGCAGCATAGAAACTACAAAGAGTGACTGTAACATTATAGCTCATCAGTGACAGGTCATAAGGGTGCCTGTAGTGGCAGTAAACAGAGTTACAGTAAAGGGCAGTAAACATGCCCCCGCCCCCGTTTTCTTTTGTATTTGTAACAAGCTTAGCACTTTAATGCCCTCCACCTCACCTACATAAAACATGGGTAAATGGATCATGAATCACTGCACTTTGCAACATGGCATTTATATTAACACAGATGTGGAATTTATTACAGATAAACAACTGAACCTTTCCAGTACTGTACAAAAGCCACATGCACCTGTGCAAACTGTTTTAAGCCATTTACCCTAGCAGTGTTTTTTTTTGTTTGTTTCTAAACAGTAGTTGACTTTGTGGTGTGGTTAGAGGAACAAAGCTTTGGTTCCAGATCTCTTCTTGATGACTCCATTGCATGGTGTTGTGAAATTCCATTAGAAGCACTCAGCCAAAACCAGGTATTTGATGGTAATTAATACTGGTTTTCCCAAGGCGGGGTCTAAAAGTTGTTAAATGAACACACTGATATACAAAAAATGTTATTTGTATTAATTCTATTGAGAGACAAAAAACACTGCCAGGCTAAACAGCTTTCGAATATTTTTTTTTTCTGGTGTCATAGTTGTGTACAGTGCAGAAATTGTAATGTAACTCACTTTTGCATTTTTTTTTAGTAGTTAAATGTATAAAATTGTTGATGCATAGTCTGTTGATTACAGGCACCTCCGCACAGGCAGTAAATGATCATTAGCACTATCCCTACTATAGCATGCTATCTAAATGAAATCTGCATTGGTGTGCCTGTCGTCAGATGTTTATTCATTTAGGGTGACTAGACATCCTCTTTTTCCTGGATATGTCCTCTTTTTGAGACCTGGTAACTCCTGTATGTTCCATCGGCCACACTAAGGTGTCCTCTTTTTCACAATCCCAAATCTGGTCACCCCACTTCCTTCCCTCTGTTTTTTTTTTTAAATTCAGGTAAACTGTTTGAGAATGAATTCTCATTTACAAACATGACCTGGCCAAGTGGCTGTAGACACAAATTGAAACATTTACACCACACCTGTACAACAACAACAATTACATTAAAAGAAAAATAAAGAGATCATGTTTTCATGGGTACTCTTGCAGCAGTGATGGGGCAAACATGTATAAGGCAAAAAGAAATGTTTGACTCTCTCTAAGCATTGTAAGTAAATGTTTTTGTATGTTTTATGGTGCCACACTAAGTACTATTCAAGTGGTTTGAGCTTCTAGTGTGGCAATCCACTTCAAGCTGAACCATGTATCCATTCTGTCTCTTGTTCTCTCTCCCTCTTTCTCTCTCTATGAATGACCACCTAATGCTCAGTGTCACCTACCTGTTGAGAGCGAGCACGAGGAAGAGAGAGAGCGCCCGGCTCTGCTCATTAATACCCTGCTCCGTGGAGACACTTGTTGCCATCATTGTGACACTTGAATATAAAATAGCCTTGTTAGCACAGAAGGAAATGCTACTATGCGACCTTTCACTGAACCAGGGTCAGTGGAAAATGCTAGTTTCTATTTGAGTCAAAAGGACCTCACACTTGGCCTTTCGGTGCATGGCTTCCATTGTGCTCCTCTACAACCATCGTGTTGTTCAGCAGATCATGGATATGGGAAGTTAATGGAAGATTCTGAGCATGAGCTTCAGCTTTTCAAATCTTAATTGGTGGAGAAGGAGGGAGGGAGCGAGGGAGGAGGGAGAGAGAAAGGAAAATTCCTAATGGAAATGATATTTTCATCTGCTTTTCACTGAGAGCACCCATCTGTACAGATGTCTGCAAGTCTGCTTATTTGTCCCCTTAACAAAAACAAAAGAAGCACAACTCTTTGTGCAAGTACCACAAGGAATACATTCTCATAGAATGAATACATTTATTCATTAACTTTCTGATTAGGAATTTGGCACAACATCTTTGAGACATCAGACATAATTGAGAGTAATTAAGGAAAATGTTCCAGTAACAGAACATTTTGAGAACCTCTTGAACTGTGTGTGTGTGTGTGTGTGTGTGTGTGTGTGTGTGTGTGTGTGTGTGTGTGTGTGTGTGTGTGTGTGTGT
>JBBMFX010000011.1:8922498-8935183 GCA_037832545.1 Rhabdalestes septentrionalis
GGGAGTGAGAGTGTGAACTCTGATTGGTTCATTGCATGCTACACCCAAAACACACCCATGACTAATTTACTCATTTAGGACAACCCATTTGAACTATGCGCCAGGCACATTGTTCATTTTCCGACAGGGATTATAGCGTTATGCGCTGGCCCCTCCCCCAAAGACAACTGCGCTTCTGACTTCAGACAATGCGCGACTGACCGTGAAAATTGGGCCCTTTATGTTTGAGTGTGTTATCATTTCCAAGTGGAGGTCCAATGTGTGGTTTAGTGTATTCTTTTTGAGGGGCTAAACCAAGGAACAACTGAGACAGTGGCTGTGAAGGAAGAATTAGCCTTGAATCTGTAAATGTCAGCTTGACATATTAGTGACCTCAGAGACACAACAATGTATTGCCAATCAACTCTCTATGCAAGCACAATATCGCTTAAATAACCTGACAAATCACCCAACCTTGGAGTTAGTGACACTGGTTTATTACTTAAGCAATAAAACTGCCATCAGAAATGGCTGGGAGACATTCCCAGCTCTCTACAAAAACCATTACCACCTTTTTCATCATCATCATCATCATCAGACTACGGAACTATGTAGACAGATAAAGAAAATTAGTTCCATCATCCAGCTATCTGACAAGCTAGTGAAGGACTGCCTCCACCATGAAAACCTTATCTTTAAGTTCCATTTTGGACGGATTTTTATCCATGCATTCTGTCACGAGACCAGAACTAAAATGCCTATAAAAATGCCATAATGCCATAATCTGCTGGATATGCCATAATGGAATGAATCTATACAGATTTCCTATCCTACATTTAATGAAATAGGCCAAGATGCATTTTTTGACAAATGTTTAATTTAAAAAGATGTGAATCCCTCAGGTTCCTTCCATAAATGTGGGCAGCGTGAACGCTGCTCAGCGCTGATAAATAGAACTATTAGTCGTTTTTTTAAATAACTATTCATTCTTGTGCATTTCATTTATTTTTATCATATGCTGTCAGAGATGACAGCCTAACCTTGGTCAGTGGGCAGTTATGGAATGCTAATTGTGTCAAGAAATGAAGCTGCCTGGGCTGCAGGTCACATGATGTCCGATCAGTTTGGAATTCAAAATGTCCTACGGGCTGAAAATTCACAATGCACTTTTAGAATTTTCTCCATCCAGCTATTTCACAGAGTGCCAAAAAACTTTGAGAAACTGGTGGTGTTGTCCTTTAAGTGTAGCCTTGGTTTCTCGGCAGATGCACACACACATACCCAAACACACCTGGAGCTTCCCTTAAGGACTCCAGGCTAGCTTGCTAACCTAGATTTAAGGGTTGTTCACCTTGAGAAGCATAAAAGGCGTTATTCAAATGGAGATGGATGGAGCAGCCTCTTTTCCTCTATTTTCAAGCTCTAGCAAGGCGGCATGTATCATCAAGAGACGAAAATGAACAAAATAAATAAATAAATAACTACAGAAGACATTCTAGTGCCATTGCTTTCCTCGGGAGAATAACAAGATTAATGCCCTCATTCACCCACGGGGCACTGAGCCGCACCAACTATAGACACGCCTTTATGGCAGTAGTATATTTGATTGGCGTCTCTGGGCCTCTATTTGAATTATTTAATAGAATGTGCCGTTCGAGTCGAGAGAAAGAGAGTGAGAGAGAGAAATGTTTGTTTGGACGTACCAACCCAATGTTTATGCAAACAATGCCTTTATGCCTTTTTCCATTCCTCAGTTGCCATCTTGTGCTTTCTGGCTGTGTCAAGTTGGCTTTAAGTCCTCTAATTAGATCCTGATTCTGCCCTGGTGCTGAAGTGACGCTCTGTCAAACCACTAGAACTGCATTCCTTTAGGTCTTATTTACAGAAGAATCTTCCCATCAGACATCTCAGTTTCTCATAGGGCTCTCGCAATCACAATGAAAAAGTTGATTTGGAGAGTTTTTGTGAAGTAAAATTAAAGTAAAACATCGCTTTTGCTTATCTAAACAAAAACAAGGTATTGTCATGTTTGATTCAAAGTATGTATCCGAGTAGAATGAGACTTATTTTGCTCATTTGAAGCATTTCAGGAGTTTTACAGTGCATGAAAAGGACAAAAATATTGATACCTTCAGCAGGCCCAGCCATCAGATTAGAGACAGACCAGGCTACACAACTGTATGGTTGAAATGTAGAAAGGGGGGAAGGGGTTGGACTTGAAGTACCATTGTCCACTCTAGTCAAAAAACGCTTAACTTTTGTTCACAACATGGGTGGGTGGCAAGTCATGGAAACAAAACACATTTCAGCAAGGGTTGGGCCACCGTACGTCTCCTGAACAGCTTTCATGTGCACTGGTATTGGATGATATTTACGTAATGCTTGTATCCAAATTGATTTCAATTCCCTAACTACAGGGGACAGTCTCCCTGGAGCAACTTGGGGTTCAGGGTCTTGCTCAGGTACCCAGTGGTGGTATATTGAAGGTAGGATTCGAGGGTAGAAATGTACTCAGTCAAGGTTTTGATAAAGGTGGTGTAGAATGCAGCTGTTTACCTCTTGATATTTTCATCCAAAACTGAGGTCAGCTTGGCCTGCTCAGCATTTTTATGCATGCTACGAAGCGTGGTGGGATGCTAATTGCTTAATTGCATCATGCAGTACACCTGTCTGGAAGCATTTACACTCATTATGGTTCCCTATTCATTAACTTTTTCTATTAATTTGTCACCCATCTGCATGCATTACTGTATAAAAAGTACAGGGAATAACAGCTAAGCGCTGCACCAAACACTTGCCCAATTAATGTATTGATCCAAACATGTACTTAAGTGAAGGTATACAAGTAAAAAAATGCACACAATCAAGTATGTAAAAGTAATGTGTTAATGGATTAAATGTCCTTAAAAAAAACAAAGTGGGCAATTTATATAGATATAAATTGGATGGATGGATGGATGGATGGATGGAAGGCTGGATGGATGGATGGATGGACGGATGTGTGGATGGATGAATGGAGGTTGGACAGGTGGATGGATGGCTAGATGGATGGAGGGGTGTATGGATGGACGGGTGGATGGATGGACGAGTGAATGGATGGTTGGACGGTGAATGGATGGTTAGATGGGTGAATGGATGGATGGATGGATAGCTGGATGGATGGGTGGGTGGATGGATGGATGTGTGGACGGATGGATGGGTGAGTGAATTAATGAATAAATGAATGAATGAATTAATTAATTAATGAATGATGGATGGATAGATGGAAAGATGGATGGGTGGATGGGTGGATGGATGGTTGGATGGGTGAATGGGTAAATGGATGGATGGATGGGTGAATGGATGGTTGGATGGGTAAATGGATAGGTGGTTGGTTGAATGCATGTGTGGATGGATGGGTGGGTGGGTGGTTTGGTTGGGTGGGTATTTGGGTGGGTGGGTGGATGGACGGATTAATGAACGCTAAGCAAGATTTAAAGTTAATTGTGTCATGGATGTTTTGTTACATGCCTTGTTATGTTTATTTGTGTTAGTTATAATTCAGTGTGCAAAACGTTCATGACTAATGGGCCAGTGCAGATGTTCCAAAAGGACTTGTTACATCAATATACATAATAAAATATTTTTAGATTAGATTTTTAGCAATACAAGGTTTAGTACAGAAAAAACAGTTTACAAGTTTTAAAAAACCGGACAGACATGCTCTTCATGCATTTAACTGAAAATGTAGGAAAGGAAGAGGATAAAAGCAAGAGAAGAACACAAGAAAGAAAGAAAGAAAGAAAGAAGAAAGACCTGTTGGAAATGGGGAGAGCTCTTTATTGGCGGTTGTGCACTGAAGGTTATTTTCAGTAACGCGTGCCAGTACAGAGATGGCCTCTCCTAACCTTGACCCAGTCTGGAACGCTCTCCTCTTTATCTCTCTGCATCAGACCCTGCATGTCCGACCTTGCCTTGCAGATAAAACTGGCAGGCTGATAAGAGGAGAGTGGGGGGTGGCAGAAGGTGGAGGGGTGGGCTTACATGTTTTAAATGCATTTCCCAATCGCAGTGTTGGAAGAAAAACCCAATTTACAATACAGGAGTAGGGGAATCCTTGGGGAGAGCAAAAGTGGCTTTTTGATGGATGAATAAAAGTACGTTAAGAAGGGGGTGGAGGGGGGGGGGGGGGTAGAAAAAAGGCCCTGGATGACCCGATTTGGCAAATTTGACTCAAGGGAACAGAAAAATAGGAGGAAAGGAGCAGGAGCAGAATTAAGCCAGCTTTTGGGCTGAGTGATGTCACTCCACAGCTTCTGCTACAATGTGTGTTTTAAATGTATCATTGTGGCACATATCAGCATTCAGAAAATGTGACATCAAAAAACAGGGAAACTTTCACTAGGTCACAGTGTTCTCTGTCAACGCATTTTAAACAAAAGGAAACACAAACAAAATCTCCACATTTTAAATGCCCTGAAAACGCAGATTTGAAGGGAAGTGGATGAGTTCATTTGCCGGGCATCCGAATATATCCCAAACAGGATTATAAACCTCCCCTGCTGTTTGTGGAGTGAAGATTTTTAGATTAATTGGTGAGGGTGAGCTGGGAGTGTAAATATGAGACAAAAGCAAGCAATGTTGACTGCAACATTTATAGCTTAAACAATATACATTCAATAAAAGAGTAAATTCAAATCAAAGTCAAGTCACATCAACCTGTATAGGGGTTTTTACAGCAGACATTGTCACAAAGAAGCTTTACAGAAATACTGTGTGTGACGCACGCACCAGGACGCGTGACGTCACTGGTCATTAAAGGTAACTCACGCAGAGTGTATATAAGCAGGAAGTCAGGTGAGATCTAGCACCCAGACATTAGGATTTCAATCAATGTCAGAGACCCAATTATCTCCTCAAATCTTGTGGTACTGTGAGTACTTCCCAACCCCTTTCACTCCTACATCAACTGCTATCTCAACTCCTATCTACACTCTCTATGTGCGTGTGAGAATGAGGATTCCTTGGTGGGAATCTCATTTCATTGGAGCATTCTCAGAGTAAAGCGCATGGTTCACCAGCCCCTTTGTTTGTTTCTGGGCTCATCTGCCACGCTACATTGGTAGCTCACCTTCGTCTCCCACATTTCAGTCCACTCCAATGACAGAATGTCTGGGTCCAAAGTGAGCCCTGCGGATTCTGCTCGTGTTTGGGAGGCTGTCAACCAGCAGGCGGTCAAGATCGTGAACCTGAAACAGGTGGTCAAGAGGCTCCAAGTGGAGGTCGTTGGCCTGCGCACGGACCTCGCGGCTCTGAGTCAGGTGGTCTTCTATCGCAGTGCTGGGCAGGCTTCACAGCCGGTGGTCCAGCCCACACCAGAACGACCTGCCCAGGTGGCACCTGCTGCTCCCATTTCTCCCCCTCAAACTGGACTCCCAAAAATCGCCCTTCCAGAGAAATGTGATTTTGACTCACCTCTCTCTTCTTTCTGAGTTCCAGACATAACGTTACCCCACGGACCGAAGTCGGATCGCCCTCCCTTCTTTCAGGCCAGACAGCTGAGTGGGCTATGGCAGTTCTCAGGTCTAACAGCACCGTGGCGCATTCCTACAAGGGATTTGCCCAGCAGCTCAGAACTGCCTTTCAACAATCTGAGAGTGAGGTGGTGGTGGACTCTCGGCTTTACCATCTGCGCCAGGGGGAGCGCCCGGTTAGTAAGTACACGGTGGAGTTCCAGACCCTCTCCGTCCATACTGCATGGAGTGATGCAGCTCTCCGCAGGGCTTACTACGAGGGTCTGTCCGGGTGGATGAAAAATGAGCTTGTGGGACACAAGCTTCCCTCCACCCATGAGGGAATTATCCAGCCGGCCATCCGACTCGACCAGCATCTGGCCACCCTCCTAAAGCCCATGCCCCAGACCCGGTTCTACGACACCTTCGCCGCCTCATCATTGGCCGCCACGGCTGCCCCGGCTCGACAGGCTACACCACCCACCTCAGAGGCCCACTCATTAGGAGTGGGGGAACCCATGCAGATAGGATGCACCTTCCTTTCACCAGCAGAGAAGGAACATCATTTCCGGGAAAGCCTCTGTGCCTACTGCGCCTCTCTCAGACACCATTGCGCTGTCTGCGATAAGGGCAGGTGAATCGGAGGTGGAAC
This sequence comes from Rhabdalestes septentrionalis, assembly GCA_037832545.1. Lineage (NCBI taxonomy): Eukaryota > Metazoa > Chordata > Actinopteri > Characiformes > Alestidae > Rhabdalestes > Rhabdalestes septentrionalis. The sequence continues at coordinate 8,928,622 of JBBMFX010000011.1, forward strand.
TCACCTTGTCATCTCGCGGCCGCCTCCTGTTTGCGACTGTTTCCTGCCTAGTCATCCAGGTAGGTCTCCGTTTGGGTCACCGACAGATCATGACCCCTACTTTCATCGATTCGGTGGTAGCGGGAAAACTTAAGAAATTTGCTCCCTATCTGGGGATCCGATCTGAGGTGCTTTCTCAGCCTGTGCACATCATCGCCATCAATGGTCGGCCCCTGTACAATGGCCCCATCCTCAGACGGACGCAGTCCGTTCCACTCGAAATCAAGGAACATACTGAACAGATCCAATTCCTCCTCACTCATCTCCAAGATCCACCCCTCGTCTTAGGCCACCCATGGCTCAAACTCCATGATCCACTAATATCGTTGAATCAAGCAAAGATTCTTCAGTGGGGGCCAACCTGTCACGAAGGCTGAGGCATGCTTTGAGGTGTCTGCAGACCCCGGAGTTGACTTGGAGGCTATCCCGGCCCACTACTGCGACCTGGCCAAGGTCTTCAGTCGCCGCCAAGCAGTCCAACTGCCTCCATACCACCCATGTGACTTGCCGATCGACCTTCTTCCTGGTGTGATGCCCCCTTGTGGCCATCTGTACTCCCTCTCACAGGAGGAAAAAAAGGCCATGGAGGAGTATGTCACTGAGGGCTTATGCAACGATACAGCAGGGTTCTTTTTTGTTAAAAAGAAAGATGGTGGTCTATGCCCCTGTGTCGTCTACCGGGGCCTCAACAAAGTTACGGTAAAAAAACTCCATCCAGTCCCTCTCACAAACACCGCCCTGGATGCCCTCCTTGGTGCGTGCATTTACACCCAGCTGGATCTGCGAAACGCTTTAAACCTGGTCAGCATCAGAGAGGGTGATGAGTGGAAGACGGCATTTACAACACCCACCGGCCATTACGAAACACTCATCATTCCATTTGGGCAGCGTTTCAGAGCTTAATCAATGACATCCTTTGTGACATGCTGGGTAGGTGCTGCTTCGCGTACCTGGACGACATCCTCATCTATTCATGAAATGAAGTGGAGCACGCCCAGCATGTCCAGGCAGTCCTGCAGAGGTTGCTGGCCCATCAGTTATACTGTAAGTTGGAGAAATGTGCTTTCCACCAGCACTCCACCACTTTTCTGGGGTTCATCATCTCCCCGCAAGGCATGGCCATGGATCCCCAGAAGCTGGAGGCTGTGCGTTCTTGGCCCTTGCCCAAGACGCTTAAGCAGCTGGAACGTTTTCTGGGGTTCGCCAATTTCTATAGGCGATTCATCCAGGACTGCAGTACGGCTGCAGCACCTCTTACTACCCTCACCAAACCCACCTCCGGTCCGTTCCAACTCACCGTGGAGGCGGTTCAGGCATTCCATGATCTCTGCTGTCACTTCACCTCAGCCCCCATCATCCTTCTTCACCCAGACCCGACGACACCTTTTGTTTTCGAGGTGGATGCCTCCAATGTGGGCGTAGGAGCCGTCCTCTCACAGCGAGGTCCAGACCAGAAACTGCATCCATGCGGTTTCTTCTCTAGAAAATTCAAACCCACCGAGCAGCGATACAGAGTAGGGGACTGTGAACTGCCTGCCATCAAGTGGGCTCTAGGGGAATGGCATCACTGGTTACAGGGTGGCAGCGAGCCATTCAAGGTTTCGACTGATCACCAGAACCTCACCACCATTTGCCAGGCCAGACAATTAAATCTGAGGCAGGCTCAATGGGCTCAGTTCTTTGAACAGTTTTATTTCCACCTCGCCTACCGTCCGGGCTCCAAGAATACCAAGGCCAATGCCCTCTCCCGCCAACATTAGCTCAAGCCTTCCCGGATGGACGCCACACCCATCTTGCTGCCCGGATGTATAGTGGCACCACTCCGGTGGGGGTTGGAAGATCGTGTTCCCCAGGGGCACGCCTTGGAGCCCCCACCTCTGGAGACTCCAACTGGTCGACTATTCGTGCCCCCCACTGTCTGGTCTGAAGTGCTCCAGGGGGCACACTCCTCCGCTTTGGCAGGTCATCCAGGACTGCAACCGACGCTTGCGCTGCTGAAGCATGCCTTTTGGTGGAGGACCATTAACTGAGATGCCAAATCCTTCGTCCGGGCCTGCAACACTTGCGCGGACTAAAAACCCCTCAACACCTCAGCCCTGGGGGAAATCCATCCATTGCCAGTATGGACCCTGGATCCTCATCGCGCTGGACTTTGTGACTGGGCTTCCCGAATCACAGGGGAAGAATACCATCCTCACCATAGTAGACAGGTTCTTCAAGGCCATGCACCTTGTGGCACTCACCAGACTTCTATCAGCCCAAACCACAGCAAACCTCCTCCTCCTCGAGCATGTTGTCCGATTGCATGGGTTCCCCAAGGACATCATCTCGGACAGAGGTTCCCAGTTCACACCCCGGTTCTGGAAAGCCTTCTGCCGTCTGGTCAATGTCTCCACCAGCCTCTCATCGGGGTATCATTCCCAAACTAATGGCCAGATGGGGCACCATCCGGGACGCATGTTCCGTGTCGGTGACAGGGTTTATGTATCCACCAAGCACATCTCCTTGCATACACCCTTCAAGAAACTGTCCCCCAAGTTCATTGGGCCCTACAAGACCATCCAGCGCATCAACCCTGTCACCTTCAAACTCCAGCTGCCTGGTCACCTCCAGATCCACACAGTATTTCATATGTCCCATATGTCCCCAGTATTTCATATGTCCCCTCAGGTGAGATCTAGCACCCAGACATTAGGATTCCAATCCATGTCAAAGACCCAATTATCTCCTCAAATCTTGCGGTACCGTGAGTACTTCCCAACCCCTTCCACTCCTATATGAACTCCTATCTCAACTCCTATCTACCCCATCTGTGTGCATGTGAGAACGAGGATTCCTTGGTGGGAATCTCATCTCCGATTGGAGCATTCTCAGAGTAAATCGTTTGTGTCCGCGACTGGGCTCATCTGCCACGCTACATTGGTAGCTCACCTTCGTCTCCCACATTTCAGTCCACTCCAGTGACAGTATGTCTGCTGGGGTTCCACAATCTTGTGATTCGGTGCTTCCTAGCATTAGGGAAACTGGTTTATCAGTTCTATCTTGCATGGGAACTGTTTTATCAGTGCTATCTTGCATTGGGCACTGGTTTATTGGTGCTATCTTGCATTTGGGTAACAGCTTTTAAGGACTTAATCAGAGTAAAAGCAATTTTAATTGTTACGGTTGACGGGTATATGAATATATGTCGCTCTTCCGGGGTCTGTGTCTTTGCAGTCATTACATTTCAGTCTGAAGCTGGGAAACACCAGCACTCTCCAGATTCACAACAAGCATGGCACAATCTGAACTAGCCTGTGTCCTGATTTATAATAGCATTTCTCAGTGTTTGAACCTACCGTATAAACTCACTCTGTGCACCTCTAAATATCTATCTATCTATCTCTTCTCATTTTGAAATTTTGAATATTTATTTTCTAATTATGCATATTATTTGCCAATTTCTCATTATCATCGGTGTTATACACTGAATGATTATTATTGCTGTAAGAACTGTATAAAGCATAGAGCATTTTCAAAAGGGTAACAAAATTCATCAGAACACCGTAAATATTCTATTAGAGGTTGAAGTATGAGTGAAACTTGTGAGATGCCGAAAGCAGCACACTAGAACTTGTTTGTACATTATCTTAAACCACACCTTATAGATGGACTTACTTCTACTATTGTTCTTGCAGCAGCATTTTGGTTTTTCTCAATATATTAGGTCATATTTTTGACTGGTATGACCATAACTGCAAATAAACAGCCCAGAAACAGTTACTAACATTCATTTACATTTTTCGATACTTTTACAGCAAAAATGTGTGTGGTTAAACTAGATTCATTAATCACAGAGCTGGGAGTTTTTAATATAATTTTACATGAAAATTTGATTGTATTTTCCAGAATTTAGCAACTTCCAAGTACTCCACTCTGCCTAGTGACATATATTTCTGAAAAGCATGTGCAACCATTTATGCTAGTGACAACCTTTATACAATTAATGCATGTTTTCTGAGATCTCACTGTGTTCAGGGCAATGCATGTCCATTCTTAATATTGTAGCATTAAAATCAGCTGTTCTCTATAGTCTCTACATCTCAGCTTCTGGAATGCCTTCTAGGAGACATTCATGAAATGTTACATATTCATATCATGTTCATAGCTTGAGTTATGCTAGATTTTAGAAAACAAGAGAATGGCATTGACCTAATCGACTGTAGCATTTCAACAGGTCCTAGAATATGTGTTTACAGTGAAATAAACAGTTGGAACATGTAAACTGTACATAACCATAGATAATCTCTTTGCAAATTACATGTTTTCTAATACCAAAAAGAGTATCGGTAATCAGTAATTCTTTTTTTTAACCCAGTTTTTTTTTGTGTGTGTGGTTAACACCTTATTTAACCTGAATTCAAGTACCTTTTTAAACCTGTTTATGAAAAGGTCTTCAACCAGCTGAGCTGTGAGTGATTGAGTTTTCAGTGAGTCTGAAGCTTGCTTAGAGAGACACCGGTTAGTTATCACTCATAACTAAACAGCTGTAATTTGCATATGTTTCTCAACTGCTGAAACGCAGTCTTAAAGGTAAATTTACTGAGTTGGGCCTCAAATGAAATGATAAACCCTGCAACCTCATTTCTAGTGAATTTAGGACTAAATAGCAATGCTTACGCTTTATCCAAGTTTAGCAGGAGGATGTGCCTGCTGATCTCAGATGTTATGTTATTTAGTGATTACTTGCAGTCATAAAACCGTGAAATATCAACATAAACCACGCATTGTTATCAGGTAAAACGGGCCAAAATTTGTTATTACAATAGTTACCAACTTTCCGTGATGGTTTATATTCTCTCAACATGACATTTCAACTTTAAAGCTGAATGGTATTATGGTATAATGGTATTATAAAGAGCAGTACTGTGTTGGTGGTTGCACGGGTAGGGAAAATCAGGCAATTGTAGCCCTCAAGCCAAATTTGCTCTATATACAGACCTTATAAGTGTATTATGATGGCATAAGGCATAAACCTACACACATTATTTAAAGATGTGTCCTCAAGGTAAGAATCCCTCTCATGAATGTTGCATCAGTTTGTTTCTAGTCTAGTCTTTAGTATAACATAAAAAATATTTAAGAATATATAGGTTTACTGTCATTTCAACCATTTACACAGAACACAATGAAACAAAAGAATATACCTCCAGGACCATGGTGCAACACTGAAACAGAAACAGAAACACCACAAGTGTAGTCAGGATAAAATACACAGAGTGTAAATAGATGTAGAGTGCAAGAAAAACACCAACGCACAAAACAACAGGAAATATTTAGTGCAGCTGACTGTGACAGTATTTGTCTGAATGAACAAAGGGTTATGACAGACACTGTACTCTAGCTGCAAATAGTTATGTATGTGAAAATGCAAAATAGGAGTAGACAGCAATAAATATAATTGTGCAAATACAGCAGCAGCAGGATAGAGATTGCGCAATATATAATAAACATAGGGGTATTTACAGAGGCAACTGGAGTGTGAGTTTTCCATTGGGCAGAACACATCAGTGTGTATATGCATTGTGTTTGGAGGAGGAGTAGGAGGACAAGGAAGTTCAGGTCAGGTGTCTTTCTGTTTGTGGTGGTACAGTTTTTGTGTTCCATTTCTGGACTGAGTAAAAACAGTTTCCCATTCTGCTAGAACCCTATGCTAAGTTACATTTGCCAGACGTGAGGTGAGAGAAAAGCATGGATGAGGGGTGTGAGAGGTATGAGGGGTCTGTGGGTTTATCCATAATTCTGGTGGATGCATCATGTGATGTAAATGTTCATGACAGAGGGGAGAAAGACCTCGATGATCTTCTCAGCTGTCCTTACTATCCTTGGTAGGGTATTGAGCATCCACATGAGGTTCAAATATTAGCACCAACAAACTTTGTACTCTGTAAGATCTCCACTGGGGAGCCATTGATGTTTATCAAAGAAGTATCGTATTATTCCCTCCTGAATTGAACAACCATGTCTTTGTTTTGTCCACATTCAAAGCTAGGTTCTGAGTCCTGCAATAGTCTTTTAGCCATTGCGATCTCATCACACCCACTGATCAAACAGTAATGTCACTGGTAAACCCAAAGATGTGGTTGAAGCTGTTTAGCCATGGATTAGTCGTGTGAACAGCAGATGGCTTGGCACATGGGAGTTCCTGTGATCAGTGTGGTGGTGCCGGAGATGTTGTTCCTGATCCTCATTGTCTGAGTTCTCCTGGTAAGAAAGTCCAAGACACAGTTATAGAGAGAAATGATTAGACCCAGTAGTCTCAGCTTCACAAATAGAAGCTTGTGTTGAATGTTGATCTGAAGTCTATGAACGGAGCCAGGCTCCGTTGTACCTGTCAAACCTGATTGATAGTCACACCACCACTCGCACTCTTCGGTCCCAGGATCGCAACCTGCTGGTCGTCCCTTGTACGAAACGGAAGACGAGGGGGGACAGGGCCTTCCAGGTAGTTGCTCCTAAACTGTGGAATGGGCTACCACCTGAG
>JBBMFX010000011.1:8977283-8989655 GCA_037832545.1 Rhabdalestes septentrionalis
GAGAGAGAGAGACAGAGAGAGAGAGAGAGAGAGAGAGAGAGAGAGAGAGAGAGAGAGAGAGAGAGAGAGAGAGAGAATCTGCAAATACAGGGATTAGGTGGATGTCCTGGCCCTGGTGCCATCAGCACTTCCCCCCTTCCCCACACTCCATTCTGACTTCCACTCATAAATCAAGCCCCTATTTATGCCCATTTACATTAGCAAGGCAAGCCCTCCTCGCCTGCAGGCCCCGCCAGCCAGTTTCTTTTACACAAGCACCAAGAAATCAATGGCAGCACTATACCATTCAACAAGTCGGAAAAGAAGCGTGTCTAAGGATTTAAGATTTCATCAGAAATGAAACATGAACATGCTGCCAATATTCTTGAATAGCATGAGAGCTAAAACGCTGTTAAATCTGAAGATGTACCTCAGGCACTGGGATATTTGTGCATGTAAGACTTTGGATTACATTTTTTTTTCAGTACACTCTCAATAAAGGTGTCAGAAATGTTATTTGGAGCGACGTCATAGAACAACTACTAATGTAAATGAGGGGTAACAAAAAAAGAGAACACTTGAAGCTTAAACAATCTGATAAATGTGTTAGTTTGTATGGTACAGTTATCTCTTGTCAGTCAGCAAGAACGCTTTTTGACCGCTTGGGCACTTTGTCCTTGAGACAGCACAAATGAGGAGAAACGAAGGCAAGAAAGGGAGCAATGCAACAAAAGAAAACCACGCTCTCAATAAGCACACACACACTGAAAAACACTTTTTTTCAAAGCAGTGTAAGCATAAAGGTTTTATCTGTTTTTTATTTATTTAATGATACTTTTCAAACACTGTTCTGGTGACACCCTTGCAAAGTACACACAATGTACTTACACACTCATTTAATGGAATTCTGTACATGCACCATACACTTACCTTTATATCACTCGCTAAAGTTTATGTAGAGCTTTCACACAATGGACTTAGCTTAAACACTGATAATTTAAGATGAGAAAACACAAAAACATTTTAAACATTGTTGCAGATCTAAAGTTTTAGAGTGCCGCCATCTCCTCCCATACAGAGCTGCCCTTTCACCCAGGTGCTTTATATATCTATAGACCAGCTGTCAGTGTAGTCTGTGTGGTGGGTTTGTGTGCTGTTTATTTGTTTCCAGGAGACAAGAGGCGTAAATTCTATCCATGAGAGAACAACAAGCTTGTTGCACTTCCAGTAATGATGATGAGCGACTTTGATCTTCATGAGTCACTGGATACGTTTTGAAATATTCCACCCATTAAAAATCTAGTTTCACCTACACACAGCCCAGATTCTCTCTTGACTCCAGTGTCTCCAGACACTTTGCTCACATCTGGTCCAGTGAGACCAAATTTGATAAAGAGATGCATGGTGCTGAATCATAGGACTCCAGAGAGACAAAACCACAAAGTCCTGTAAACATGCTGCCTTTCTCAGATTCTTCTGCAAAGTATTTATATTTATTTTCCCAGCCATAATATTAAGTTTGCATATAGTAAGTGCCACACCCTTGCATCCACATTGCTGAAACTTGAATGCTAACACAGCTGTACTTCTTCCACAGCATTTGCAGTCATTGATACCCCTATGACTCAAACAAGAGGCAGAGGAGAAGAAAATATGATGGCCTTAAAGGCAGGACAGGCTATGTTTCTAGTCATTGTAAGAAAGAAAGAAAGCGCAGCTCCTGATGCAATTGTTCACTTCACACACAGCTAGCCTGGGGACAGCCTACATGCTTTCTTTTGCTCTCGCTCCATTCGAAGATCATGAAAATCCAAGAGATTCCCTCTCTCTCTCTGTCTCTCTCTGTCTCTCTCTGTCTCTCTCTCTCTCTCTCTCTCTCTCTCTCTCTCTCTCTCTCTCTGTCTCTCTCTCTCTCTCTCTCTCTCTCTCTCTCTCTCTTCTTTCTCATTCAGGCACACAGGGAGCATCAAAATCTTACTTCTCTCACTCTCTCTCAAATCTCTCCCTCTCTTCTCCTCTCCCTGGAGCTAGGTCTAATTCCATGACTCCCTCCGTCGCTTGCCCTTATCCCCTGCTCTCTCTCCCCCTTCTTCTCCCCATAGGCCTTTGACAGGATTATATTCCTGAACCACATAAAAAGCATTCCAAACACAGCACCTCTGCAGCAATGCGATGTGCAAGGCTGCTGTGTGTAGAAGTGTGTGTCCGTGTGTTTTCACACCAAGCATCTCTGGTCCGCTCTCATGTTTAAAGCGGCAAGACTAGGGCTGTGGTCATGCCTGCAGACGCTCGCTTAGACTCTGCCTTATCAGCAGGCCTCCGTCAGGTGCCTGGCTGAACACAAAGCACGAGTGGATGGCCGAGGGTTTAATGGACCCTCAGAAACTGTTGGTAGCCAAAGGATATTCCCCTTCCATACAGCAGCTGTGACTGATTTGGATACCACTTACTAAATTGTACACCGTACTTCCAGCCAGGGGTGGGAGATCCGATAATACGCTATCATTGCCACTAGCAATTACATCAACATATGCTTTTTTTGAGCAGACTGCAGGTATCCACATGTTTTGTTTTTTTTTTGTTTTTTTTCTAGAATGCTTACCAACTGCATCTTTCTTCAAAAACACAGATGAATGCACCCCCCCCATCTGGCACAACAAAGAGGCAGAAAAAGAGCTAAATGACTACATATCAGTGCCAAATGCAGACGCAAGGCTAATTTAACAAGTAGCAGCCAATCTAACACAAAAGGAACTTTCACTGAGACAAGGACAGAAAGGGCACAGGGAGCAGTACTGTCACATGTCACAGATCATTTGTAAAGCCATAAAACATGAATAGACTCTTACCCTTTTGGCCCTGGATCTTCTTCCCTAATGTATAATGTGTATGTCATCAGGTATGACCACAATTTTATTACATTTTTTTATTTCTACATAGAAGCAGTTCTTTATGCAGGGAGCCATTCAACATGTGGAACTTCAAAAAAAAAAGAAAAAAAAGACAGATATGCAGTATAATATTTTGTGTACACGCTACACTAAAAGTCTACTATACTATACTGTATACTGTACTATATTTAAGAGCAAGTGTAAAGTATCCATTTGTCATACGTGAACACACCACAGCACACTATGTCAACAACACAAAATTAATTCTCCACTTTTAACCCATCCACCAAGTGAAGCATTGGGCAGTCAGGAACACAGCACCCGGGGAGCAGTGTGTGGGGACAGTACCTGGCTCAACGGTACCTCAGTGGTGCCACTGGCAGTCCTGGGAATCGATCCCTTCAACATGCAATCACAGGGGCACCTCCCTTACTATTAACTGCCATTTTTGGAACTATAAAGTTTTCTTGGTGTCTGCCATAACACATCACAACAGTCTTTTCAATATGTATCAAGGAAATGTATCATGAAGTATTTTTCCTGTATCTTCCAACTATATTCTAGCTGTTATACAGAGCACTGTAGTCCAAAAACTGCACCTGACAACAAGGCAGTTGTAGAACAATTATCGAAGCGATAAAGCAAAAGAAATGTGCAGGCATTGCAAAAGCCCACAGATTTACATATCCATATTGGGAGTCTCATTATTCTTTTCTTTGCATCCGACACATGGTTTTCAAGGTGTTCTAAAGGAAACAGATGCCATGCTAAATAGCTTCTAGCTTACTTTTAAAAGAAAAGGAGAAAAATGCCATCACTCCTGTTCAAATCCAGAAGCTTGAACATCATTTGAATCTTCTACTAGAGTTGACATCAGCTATAGCTGTAGCATCAGCTACAGCTATTGTGATGACCCGTCCATATCTACTTGCAGTGAATATATTTTTCTCCCACTGCCCTGCTGACATCAATATCTGTCTGGTTTCACCCTGGTTCCCCCGGCTGTCACTCATGACACTTCAAAACTGCTACACTGCCTCAACCATTGTTCTTCAGGTCCTTCCTAGGGTGCAGAGAGTCTGCTAAAGCGAATAGCCCCTCCCTTCGCTCCCTCCCTCACTCCATTTTTTCCCCTTTCAAATATTCATCTTCATTTGAGACTCCCAGCTTCCTTGGTAATCAACATAAATAAGCACTTTTCTCCCCCGTTCCGTTCGGCTGAGATGTATAAACCCATTAATGTGGTTTGTAGGGATAAATAATTCAGCAGAAGGGATAAGTGAAATGTGTTGGGTTATAAATATGGCCTTGGGGGAGGAGAACAGCACAGACACAGCAGAATAAGATAAGGGTAATGTTGCCCTTTGCTTTCCATTTAGCCTTCTGGGGGAACCGAGCCTCAAGTCCTATAATTATATGAAATCCATCTGAGAGCAAGCAAGCGAGCGAGCGAGTGGGAGAAAACACTCTAATGTGTTTTCCGGAAGTTTCCAGAACTCACTTTGCATGTACAAGGACTCAGGTGAAATACTAAAGTGGCAATTATCACTCAAAAAAAAAAAAAAAAACCAACAATGATGAACAGCGTCATGTATTGAGTCATATCTATCAGAAAATGGGGATGAATTAAGTACAAAGTGACACAGCAAGGTTTCCTGAAGAATAAACAAGGACGCTTGCTGTGCACTCAACCCACCACAGAGAGGCCCGCAAAGGGAATATATATGATTAGCAATTAGTGCTTCAAAAGCGTTCAAAATCAATAACGGCCTGACTTGTCCTGAGTGAGAAAATCAAAAGTGGGTGTGCAGAGCGATTGCTATTCATATCTGTATTTGTTAAAAGGGAAAATTATTCGTATGTGTATAAATTTAAATGCAGCACGGAAACTCCGCTCCCCGAATCTACTCCTGAACTTGAGCGTGTGATGGGGGGAGGGGGCGGGGAAGCGAATAGCTAACAGTGAAAGTGATCAATCGGTCATACGTGAAAACACCACTGCACACAGTGTGAACAGCACGAAATTCCTCCTCGGCATTTAAACTCATTCACCAAGTGAAGCAGCGACAGCCAGGAACCCAGCGCCCGGCGAGCAGGGTGTGGTGATGGTACCGCTCTCAGGGTACTTCAGAGGTGTCAAGCAGCCTTCATGATTGACCCACTATTTTCGGATCGTAGAGCGAGTGCCCTAACCACACGAGCGTGTGACTGGGGGGTGGGTGGTTATGGGGGGAAAAATGCCGGGGTTTCCGAATACAAATATTTTTTAATGTATTTGTCCGAATACCGTATTTGTAAAAAACGTTATTTGTGCAATTCTGAATACCGTATTCGGATTCGGGCCCACCCGTTAATATATAAACACATACATACATACATGCCTACATATATTTACATATATGCACACAAAATCTGTTCAGGACAGAAATCTAGATGACACATGCCCATTCCTATTTAACTTTTTCCAAGCACATGTGAGCTTTACATAGTCATACATTTGGGATGACAGGGAAGCCAAATATGCATTCATCAAAACTGGGAAGAAGAGAGAATACACAATGAAATGTGGAAAAGTTTCTACACTGGCATAATCAGGCCAAGAATACAGAAATGCATTCACACCTAAAAATACCCTTTTCCAAAGTTTCAAACAACCAGAGCTTTGCTAAACCTTCCTGGAAGAGGACGTATTTTGCCCCTAAGCACTGTGAGGAGAATGGTTTAGGAGGCTATTTGAATGGCATGCCAGAAGAAAGCCTATAAATGGGACAGCATCACTGGAACTTTGACTGGAACTGGGTGACATGATCAAATGCGACAAAAATAGAGCTTTCTGTCAACAAAACACCAGAGGTGGGTTTGGTCTAAGAAGAGTCATGATAATACAGGAAGGAACTGGATCCCCACTGTGAGGTATGTTGGTGGATTTGTGATGCTGTGGGGTGGTTTTTGTTTCTAAAGTCTCAGAAATCTTGTTAGGCATCATGTTTTCCATCTGATACCAAAATGTGTTAGATAAAAAAGGCTGCTACTGCCAGGAGGAAGAGACTGGGTAATGGCTTTCACTTCCAAAAGGACAATGACAGGAAGCTCAGACATAATGTGACTGTAACTGACTCCACAATCAGCATTTTACAGAGACCGTCTCAGGACCCTGCCCTAAAGACCAACAGAATTCCACCTAAACTGACTACTGATAAGAAAAAGAAGAGACTTTTCAAGTAAATTCAGTACTAGGGACCCAGAAGACATCCTTTCTGTGAAAGAATAGTCTGGACTCATTATATCTACTATAGTATTATAAGATAAAATACAGTGGTAGTATTCTGGCAAAGGGGAAATGCATAACATACTAAAGTTTTGTGGTACTACTGAAGTATACATACTAACGGTACACACTAAACTGTAAATGTTAATGGTGTTATTAACTGTTATGTGTTTTAGGACAGACATCTGAATAAAATTGCCACACAAAAGGTTGCATTTATCTCATAGAATCTTGATAGAATCAAGCTAATAGACACCTTGTTCTCATTTATATTTTGTTCACAAGATGTGCCAATGTATCTGAAGGGCACTACATATTAAAACTACAGGGCATCCATTTATTATATGTGAATGTCACAAAATACTTCTCACCATTTCACCAGGTGAAGCAGAGGGCAGCTGGCAACACAGCACAGGGTGTGTGGGGACAGTATTTTGCTTGCTGGCACAATTCGCAGAATCGAACTCATGGCCTTCTGAGGAGAAGGGCAACTCCCTGGCCACCAGCTGCCAATGTATTCACTGGTATACCAGCTGTATTCAGTGGTGTCTGACTTGTCTATTATTTAACCACAAACAGAAAACTGACCAGTATTAGGCGTTACTGCTCCTATTTCTAAATTCAACCTGTTAAAGAAATTAATCGTAGTGTTTTTTTACTCATGTATGCTAATGGTTTGTTGTATTCTCAGGTCAATTAGAAAAGGCCCACTCCTGTCAGCGAAACCTGTTGGAGTGCTGGAGGTCTTTTTTAGTACTGTACACCACACTCTTTTCAGTCGTTTTCCACTTGTCCTCAACAACCCTGCCAAAATCCCTGAAGTTTAATTGCCTCTAGAATAAAGAGAATCACTATCATTTCAGTCATCTGAATTTAAATATCTAGGATCAGGGGTTTAGAAGAAAAAAAATACCTGCTCCGCATCTGGCTTTGCAGAAATGCAAAGCTCAGGAAAACCAGTGAGTAATTGGAGGCACTCTGAGACAGGCACACCTGGGGCTCCCCTCAAGCAACATTACCTGCAGCCATGGAAAACAGATTGGTAATTACCCTGCATAGGTTTCCATTCTTCCCTAATGTCACCATTGTTTTAAAAAATGGCAAGCCTCTCTCCCTCTCCTTTTCCTTTCCTGACATCTCTGCACTCATTAACTCTTAACATGTAGGTAAAGGTCACCGTGGAAGAAAGAACTAACGAAGAAAAAGAAATGATAATTAGAGATGATCAAACTGACATCCCCACCACTTTGTCCCCCTTGAATGTTGCTATCGTTTTCTTGCCTATCTGCGTCTACAGCCTGCCTACAGGGCCTGCAGCCTGTTTCTCTCTGGCTAGCTGCGTGCCTGGAGGGCAGGAACACACAGTTAATGTGATTAAGTTTGACAAGGAAAATGGAGAAAAGAATTAAGTGTAATCAGGCCGGGGGTAAGCTGCCTTCCATACTGAAGACTTGGGGAGAATGGAAGGGGGTGTTTGAGGGAGCGACAGGCAACTTGGTGTTTACATCAGCGGCTACGCTAATTGATTAGCCCATCAGAGGCTAACTCGTCCCAAACAAACACTAGAACCCATGCCAAATTGACACTCATCGGCATTAATGAGGTGCTGCTCGAGGCATCTGATGTGAAATTAACCTTGCTTTCAAGATCCAGAACAATCAGTTGTGGGTCTAATAACAGTAGACCTAGACAAAGGAGAATGAATTGTTATACATATGCAAATACGACGCATTCAGGGTTACCTTAATATGCACTCAAATGTGACTGTTATCTAAAGTTACCATGATAGAATTCCAGCAGGCTTTTTGTAGAACACTTTTTTTTTAACAATGCATCTGAGGCCTCTTTAGAAGGCTATTAAAAGAGGCATAACGGACATATTGTTTGGAATTTTAAATCTTAGTCTATAAAGACAAACATTTTATCTACACATACATAAGGTATGTATGGGTTTACACACACATTGATAGAATTACCTTAATTAACCTCCAGAATTAAACACTCCTTTTTGTTACGATTATACCTGACATATAACGGAAAATGTTTCTTTCTGTTATAAAAGTCATGCTCATAATACAGCCTGGGTATGTTTTGTATGTGTGGAGCTCACTCCCAAGACATGCATGAAAATAATTCTTGAAAAAAATCTATAATGTATTCTGGAATTTTTTTAAAAATGTTTTCTAGACTGTTGCCTTGTAATGGTAGCAAATTTTAATGGATGCCCTACAGGAATATTCTCAGTCCTTAGGTCCCTTTAAAACAATCCTTGAAGCAGCAGTTTTATAATCATGTAATTGGCTTCATGGGCCCAGTGGATGAATGAAAGGTGCTGCTGAGTGATTGTTGTGTCCCAACGACACCAACCCTAGTGAGGCAATGAACAGATGAAGAATGAAGCAGCAAATCTCGAGCCACCAAACAGCTCCCTCGCTCAGCACATTTTATTTACCTGCCTATGCAAATGGAGTTGTCAACCTGAGGTCTCGTTCCATGACTTACTAATTTCTGATACATCATTAAGACATGCAGTGCGTGTAAACTCACTGTTCAACTGATGGATGTCCCAGAAGCCCAGTCAAGCGTCAGTCATGCCGACCTCCATTTCATTTGATTTAATATGCTGCTGCTTGGTGGTGATATATTAACTGGTAAAAAAAAATGCAGGGCTTGTGTGTTTGTGTGTCTGTGTGTGTTTTTGTGTGTGATGGGGGTCGTGCTGGTGGTGGGATGCATAGAATGTGCTGTGACAGTGAGCTGGTCAGAGGAATTTGCAGAGATAAGAGATGACACAATGAGAGAGAGTGATTAGGACATTAAAATTGGGATACTATATTAGATATTAATATCAAAATACAACTGATATAGCTATCTCGGCTTGCCACATTGTCAGAGCTAACTCCCTCATATAGATAGGCCTAGCTAAAATGATGGTTGGTCCACAGACTTGATTAAACTAGGGTAGGAAAATGAATGAAACAGCTGTATTGGCAATATTTTATCATCTTCTCGCTGCTTAGCAACTAGCAGCATCTGCACACACTGCACTAATAGGATCACAAGCTTGAGTGCAGAAATAGGCCTTACAACCACAAAGTTGGCTCAACTGAACAAAACTGTAGCTGAGAATACACTTGATATGGTTTTCTAATGCCCCTTTCAGGTACTGCAGTAGAATAGTTCAGCAGTGTAAATTCCACGTGAAATAAACATACAAAAAATGGGTTTTAGTGCATTTTGGAAAAACACTTTTCTAAAGAAAAAAAAAAGTGCGAGTGTACACAAATACATACATACACACACGCACTCACAAACACACACACGTATATATACATATATGTACACAGACACACAATCTTGTAATCAAAATTAAAATAAAACATAACACAGTATCCTTTAATCTGTCTTTAATGAGCTAAAGAAATCATCATTGTAATTAGTTGACAAAGGAATAAAGCCGGTTCAAAAAAAGAATGAATATTGAAGATGAAATTAGCATAAAATTACAAGTAATCACATTCCAGTGCACATGCCACATTACAAATATTTAGTCTTAGCAATGTGCTGTAACCATTGATATATCCTAATTACAACAGAATGTATCCAGTCACCTTCATAATAACCTGACACTGGTGTTGTCTGTTGCGAGCAGAACCGAGTCTCTGAGGGACAGTTTCCTTTCATGTGCATCGAGCGTGCGAAACCCACTGATATCTCTCTGTGTTCTGGCGTTTGTTCCTGCGTCTCCTCCTGTGCCTCCCCTCTAACCTCTCGACAACACTAACAATCCACCTGAGGACTGATGCCTGGCCACAGCAGCGGCGGGTCCACTCGATAGCCCAACTGGCAAATTGCTTTTTAATGTTTTTGCACAATGGCCCAAAGCAAAGCGGATTGTTTTGTCTGTAATTGCTGGTAGGGCCATTTAAGCTGAGGGTGATATATGTTCCACTGTGGAGCACAGGTGTCACCCAGTGGCTGTACGTGGGTGGGGTGGCTGAGCTCTCTTTGATGGATTTGGGGACACAAGCAGCGAATAGTCCCTGTGAAGCAGGACACAGGCGGCTCGGGAGCTCCTCAGAGGAAAGCAGGCCAGCGGCAGCTCAACCCTGCAAGCAACTAGGGAGAGACAGACTAGGAGGGGGGATCATTTCGAAATGCTATATAATGAATTCAGGCTCCATAATAACTACACATGATTCCTAAAAAAAGGGTCCATATGATGGAAAATCCAATGCTTGTTTTGATTTAGTAGAGCACCTGGATTCTCTTCCAGGAGGGCCCATTACAGCTCTGGTTATTTTAGAGTACACTTACAGTGGCTGTGTTCTTGTGTTTGGGGCCAGACATAATATGTGAAGTTCTTTACACTTTCATCACTTTCCTTAGCATTTCCAACAAGTTGGCATTTGTCACTTCAAATGTATTGCCTGGCTAAACAAGTATGGATCATAGATGACCACTTGTGAGGTTCTGAGTTATATATACAGTATATATTTATATAACAGACAGACAGACAGACAGACAGACAGACAGACAGACAGATAGATAGATAGATAGATAGATAGATAGATAGATAGATAGATAGATAAATTCTATCACATGTTCACAAGAATTTTGTGAGGGAATTAATAATAGTGATGTGGATTTAAAGAGGTTTTAAATTCTTAAGTTCATCAGTATATATCTTTAACACACCTTTCAAAATATACGCATGCCTTCACAGCCTCCTCCATTGTTAAAAGCTTAGAATTACTGCAATAATAATTTCAAGTTGCAATCCAGTTGATGTGTAGAAAGTCTGATAGCCACCATGCTTTCTTCACTTTACTGGATTTCCTGATCAGTGTTTTCCTGTATTGCCCTGATTGAATTGGGATGGTTTCTTGGACAAAGTGTTTAGAGTAAACTTTTCAGTTATTATTATAATCAAGGTTCAAGGTGTATAAATGATGCATAGGGGTCATGATACCACCGGCACTATCCACCCGTTGCAAATGAGGCAAGAGTAAATGCTCACAATATTCAAATGTAAATAAACAAATGCAAATCTAGTTATTCACAGGCTTAAAAGCACAGATGCAAATGTTAAGGCGCGGGCAACATCAGCCACCTCAATTCGGGCTGTATGGCAGGCAGTGTGCTGGGGTTGCGTTAGAAGCTGCCTAGGGTCTCAGCTACATCCATGGTAATTTGACGTGCGAGTTGGAGTTCTCAGTTTCTTCGTTATTCATGCACACATCTGCCAGCTCCAAACACTCGCCCAGAGTCATGCCAAAGCGAGGCCACTTCAGAATAATATAAATCAAAGCCAAAACTAATTGTGGGGTACTCTTGACCAATTATGTTCTGCATGTTTTGAGAAGAAAAAAAAAACAATTGGGAGGGGGGTGCTGAGATATAAATACTTGCTCTGAGATGCAGCTGTCATCAGATTTCAAATTTGATTTTAAATTTGTGTTTAATTAACATAACCAGTGCACTGGAGCTTGCAGCAGTATTCGTTTATATGAGGAAAAGCACAACATCTTGCTCCTCTAAAGAACTGAAATTGGCTTAATGATTTACAAGGGGATGCAGAATTCAGAGTGGGGGAAGGGGACAGTTATTTGCTGGATGAATTTCATTGTTGCTGCTAACAGGGTGATACCAGTTTTAAGGCAATGCATATTTGATGTGGCCTATTTATGCTTAGCTCTTTGTTCATGTCATGTTTAGGACTGATGTGCTCTCAACAATGCAAGAAAAAGCAAAATACTCTCAGAAATAAAACATGTCGGCCGCATGTCGGGCCCCCAGAATTACCCCAGCTATGCTGGAATATGAAGGATTATTTTATGAGCTTATTTATCTTAGTTTTGTGGGTTTATTTTACTCATCAGGTCAATCAACATAGGCAGCAGAAGCTTATTTCCCACATCGTGTTTTATCCCACAGTGAAGCGAGGGAGATGAGGTAAAAATGGAGAAAGGGGAGAAAAAAAAAACAAACAGATCCAGCCTTAGCTACAGGAGGGAGGGCACGGTTTAGCTTCATCAGCAGAAAGACAGGCTCTCTCTCTCTCTCTCTCTCCCTCTCCCTCCCTCCCTCCTTCCATGTATTTCATTTACTTTTTCTCTCTATTTTTCTCCTCTCCCTGTTTCCACTAATGATTGAAGAGAATGAGAGAGAGAGAGAGAGAGAGAGAGAGAGAGAGAGAGAGAGAGAGAGAGAGAGAGAGAGAGAGAGAGAGAG
>JBBMFX010000011.1:8992948-9009437 GCA_037832545.1 Rhabdalestes septentrionalis
AGTATAAGGTACACCTGTGCACTACTCATGATGTCAGATCAGCATCTTGATGTGGCACACCTGTGAGGTGGGCTGGAGTATCTCAGCAAAGCGAAAGTGCTCACTATCACACATTTAGTCTGATTTGTGAACAATGTTTGAGAGAAATGGTAATATTGTGTATCTGGAATGAATTTTAGATTTTTAAGTCCATCTCATGAAAAATCGGAGCAGGAACAAAGGTGTTGCGTTTACATTTTTGTTGAGTGTATATATATTTTTTCCCCTCACGGCCGCACGCCGGAGTTCCGGCACGGTGCTGGAATACTTTAAGCCCTGCATATAAATCTCAAATGAGATTTTTTCAATTAAAAGAACACTTTTACAAACTAAATACAGGTACGAAATATTATAAACATTTTTAGAAGTAGAAGAAGAAATAAATGAATCAATAATTAATATTATTGCTGTGCTTGGCTCTGACTTGTGTTATGGGCAATTTGCCCATTTAGCCAGGGATTAATCGCCCAGGTGTCAGAGATTCACAGAATAACCAAACAGAGTCGTTTTCTTTGCTCGAATTAATCAGTTCAGAGATTTAATTACATTCTAATCAGAATGGAGGAAAACAGAATGAAAACAGACATAGGCCCCTTTCACCTAGTCTTCCCCACTGCTCCCCTCTGCTTCCCTAGCAAGTAAAACTTTTCAAAGATCTTATACCCAAAATTACGTAAGCTTTGACCTTGTTTACTCACTTTTCGGAGCTACTGTAGACAAAACAAACCCAAAGTGTTCGCACATCTAATCATATCCTTGAAGAAACTCTCTCTAGCTCAGAAAACTCAGGATGAATCACTGGACACAGAATAATACAAAATTAAACCACTTATTCAAAAGACATTATTCACATTAGGAAAATAAATGCTAATTTTCCCACGACACTTGACATAAATAACTCATGCAAGCCCACTTCAAAGCAACTGAACCATCACTTCAGCATTCACACAGTGGCTATTTTTGACTGTATATAAAATCATGTCCCTTTTTACATTGAAACAGTGGGACATCAATTTTCAGCACAGTTTTCACAGACCAGTTATAGACTACCCAGAGCTAAGCACCTGTCATGCAGTGAATAATCAGACTAAACAGACAGAAGTTATCAATTCAAATAAAGATTATTTCTGTTTATTCTAAATAAATTTTTGTATTACCTAAGTGCAGTCTACTTGTTGTGTGACCGTTTTTCTCATTCATGAACACACCACAGTACACAGTGTGAACAGCACTATATTCTGTGCTGTGGACGGTACCTTGCTCAAGAGTACCTCAGTGTTGCCACTAGCAATCCTGGAATTCAAACCCATGACCTTCAGATTGCAGGGGCAATTCCCTATCCACCACGACGCCAGTCGAGATGTGGGGTTGGATATTGAATGCTATATCTCTTTTCTGATCAGGTCAGATGATGAATAACTATTTACCAGGTTGCTAATGTCAACCAGCTATCATTGCCATGCCAAAGTGACGAAACATCTTCCTCCCCGAGACATGTTTACTTTTGGGACTGCCTAAATCAAATTGACATATATACACACACATATATATGTATATAGCAAAGCTTCAAATTAGGTTTATATTTGAAACACCTTATATTTATCATTGTAGATCTGGCAGACTAACATTCATGCATATCCTTTATTCTATTCCTATATTCACTTTGTTGTATCTAATTGGCGCTTTAGAGGCATAAATATTTGCTTTATTATCATCTCTGAAAGCTGAAGAGAAAAATCCATCGATCCAAGAAATTAAGCAGATTATCAGGAGATTATAGAAAACATTACAGATAGACAATGCCAAGGTCCTGCTGGGAACTGCAGTGTAATTAGATGAAATAGTTAGAATCCCATGGGGCTCCCAGTGAGGAGAACGAAGCACAAGACAGCTACATTTGTCTCAGTGAAAGGTCACTTGCTTGATGTCAAAAGCTGTTCATAAAAAGTAGCCTATCTACAGTTCCAGTAATTTTTATCATTCTGTTTCTATGATTTACATAAAATACAGTCAAATATGTATATGTAAAATACACACACACACACCTATACACACACACACACACACACACACACACACACACACACACACACACACATACATACACTCAAGCTATTCATCCTACAGCTAACATTGAACTATTCACTTCACAAAATCTATATTATGTTCTATAATATGAAACCAAAACTAGTGCTGGACTTCAAAGTGAAACCAGCAACTTCTACCAGTAGGATATCAGGGACGTGTCCTCAAATTACAATGCCCCCTGGGCCTGAAAATGAAAAATGAATCTGAGTAAAGAGACATCCAAATGTATTTAAGGAGCCTCATTTCAGAGCCCCGTCCACATCACATCACACTGATACAGCGAGAAATCTTTAACTGGGGTAATTACTCCAACCCTGTGATTAGAATGTCAGCTGATGACACTGGCTAATTAGCTGTCCTGGTTTCTCCCACATGCACGGTGGAAAAGCCCACCACATCCAGCAAGGGACTTGACATTCGTCACTGGACAATGACACATAAAGGTTTGGATGAGAGAGTGTGAAGAAAGAGGGGCCTTTTAATAATTTGTGACACTTCAGACGGTGAGAGAAGTTCAATTCCCTGTATATAACATGAGTTGTAATTGGACTGATATTCTCTTGACCTTCACGTCTGTTGATCTGGTAGGCCTGGGAGCAGCATTTGGACTCCCCTAATGTTGACCCAGGATCTTTTAAGGGGACAGGCAGGTCTGTCCCATTGGCAGCTGCGTGTCGCCACCCACAAATCATTTCACCACGCATTATCACGAGCAGGAGGCAAGATTAACCTTACATGTGGATCTGCCCTTGTGTCAGGGACATTTTAAGAATGACAGTGAATTTCAAACGGAAAAGTAAAATAGTTGTTTCGGGTAAAATCAGTCACAATAGCATCTTCTCCACCCATATTGAACCCCCCACTCCACCCCTCCCGCCCCCCTATTTTGGTCTGTATGAAATCCCTTGAAATGAACTGCCATTGTTGAATCAAACAAATTTCTCTGCTCTTCTCAGGACTTCTGGAACATTTATTGAATGCATCGGCATTCCGGGCGCCTTTGTAAAGAGATCCTTTTATATGTTGCCTACTGTCATTTCTTTTATTTCTGTCTTCTTGGCAACTTCACATGCATTGCTTTTTTTTCTATTTTACTGTTTCTCATTCACATCTGTGAATCATATTTGCTTGCCGTCACTGGAAGAGCGACTTTCAGTGATGTGGTCAATTGTTTGAAAAAGTTCTCGGCAACAATCGGAATGTTTCTTCGCACTCCCTCGGAACACAAACGCAAAGGACGGTTTCTAATTAAATTTCACACTGTGCATTTGATGAGGAAAGCTTTTATTCTTTCGCAAATGGCCAATGTGCTTCACATGATTATACACAGCATAAAAAAAAGACTATGCATTGGAATTCTACTAAGTGACCCAAAATGCTCCAATCCTTGTGATCTAAATAAACAAGAGCCTCAGTGAATAAACCTATTTCTTGGGGCTGAGTCTGATATCAAAAAGAGATCCACGAAGAGAAATCGAGGTTCGGCATGCTGCTGTATCTTGCTCCCACAATGGAGGCAGTGAAGTATATTTAACTGAACAGCAACGTAATTAATTTCAGCTACTGCAGTGCGACAGTCAAATTAAATAAATTTCTCCCCCCTATTATCAAGGGGATATCTTGACACCAAGCTGCTGATATGAATGCTTTGCATCAATGATGAGAAAGAATAAAAGTTTGTGGATTCGATAATTACTCCCAGCATATGTTGTACAAATGTAGAAAGGGAGGGGAGGAATGGGGGGAGACAGGATTGAACATGGCATGATTGCTCAAGTTGGGGGGTTTCTTGTTTGTTCAATAAACATGCGCTTAATTTTCGGAAAGTCCCCGGTTGCTTTTCATTAGGTAACCTGTAATGAGAATTCCAACAATTAACATTTAGTCTCAATTTCCCCATCCATAAAAATGAATTCATATCAACTCACTCAAGGGAATGAGTACAAATTTAATTACACCTCTATACAACGACAACTTTTCCCCTCTGAAATCGCCTATGGTTAAAATCAGAGTGAGAATTAAGATACATTGAGGCACTTTGAGTGTTCAGTATAATACACCCTTGAAAAAAAATAGGGCTTCTTTAGCAAAGGCAAGGCGCCAAGACAATGTGAAATACCATCAGAATGCTTAAGCAGTTGCATGCTTAGCTGGTCCCTCTCCATAGTATAGATCATTTCTCATGAGTTGCGTAAAAGACCCTTATCTTGTATTTTTCCTGTTTTGTTTTTTTTTTCCCCTGAGGTGGGCATATGATATTTATATGTACCAAAACCAGTCATGGGTCTTTTTTTTACAAGATCACCTTTATTCTTTGGAATCAAAAAGGCTATTTTTATTACTGTGCCTTTAAGACACCATTTTTAAATTCTAACTAGCGCTCATATACTGTTCATCCTTTATAACTTCTGTCGACTTGGCATATAACAGTTTAGCCCCAGCCAATCCACACCCATGTCTGCAAAAGCATCAGCATTATTAGGGGCAGCTGGTGGCCTGGTGGTTGGGGGTGTTGCCCCTGCAATCAGAAGGCTTTGAGTTCAAATCCCAACACTGCTAGTGGCACCACTGAGGTACCCTTGAGCAAAGTATCATCCGCACACGCTGTGCCCCGCTGTTCCTGGCTGCTCACTGCTTCACTTGGTGAATGGGTTAAATACAGAGAAATAATTTCACACTGTGTGCTGTATTCAAGTATGACAAATGGAAAGAAGTATCCGATAGGCTGCTTAATTTCAAAAGCTGGATTGTATTGTTTAGGCTAATGTCTTGAAACTTTGTATTGCAATAAACTGTTTTATGATTAATGCTTAAAAAAATTAAGTTTTAAAACAGTTTTTTTTTTCCAATTTATGGCCATTTGAATCAGCAGCCCCCACCTTTATTGTGCCACAGACCCGTTTCATGTGAAACAATAATTTCAGAGATCTACCTTTTAAATAAGTGCTTGTTTTTTGACTAATTTTTGCTAGCTTATGGGCTAAATGTTTGATGTACCATATCATGTGATCAAGACGAGCATATTTTTCCCCCAAAATAAAAGTTTTGTCAGGCTAATCATTACAATTCTGTCTGAAACCCAAACCCTATCCCTAACCGGCCACGTTTTTTTTTTGCTAGAACACACAAATAAAGCAGATGTTTGTCCTGAGATCCACCTTTTGTGAAAAAAGGAAGTCCTTAGGTTTTCAATTTAGTTTTATGTAATTTTACTATTCATTCAAAAACCATCAATAGCAATCCTTAGTACAACAATAAATCATGCCTACACTGTTTCATAAATACTGTTCAATATAAACACAGCAATGCATTTGAATAATTGTTGGATATTTTGTTTGTTTAAAATTATTCTGGTCAATGCTGTCAGCTGGCATGCTTGCTGATTATAGTGAGATCTGTTTTGCAGAAACACAGTTAAACTAGTTAAACAATGTGTGCACCAGTGTTTAATGTCCATTCTTACATCACTTCATTATTTATTTTCCCCAGCATAATGATAATGTAGCCTTCATTTATTTATTTTCTATCCTTCCGGAAACCACTATTACTGTTCCATAAACTGATTTGGCAGTTTTGCAGTTTTATTTCACTCATTTCATAATGTAACTATTTATATGCCATTCTAGTTTTCAGCTAAATACATGCCGAAATATACTTACTTAACTGACCGCACGCATTCTCTTTTTTCACTTCACCCCATCCTCATCCAAAAAAGGCTCTCTCTACCAAACTCTGTGTACCTGGAAGGGTTGTATATACACATTCCTTGACTGATACATACCCCATATCTGTATAATATACTAGAGTTCAGAATCTACATTCATTCACACATTTTCTGTAACTGGTTAATCCTCACTAGTGTTAATGGGGGCAAGGCAGGGACTCATCCAGGGTGGGGCAATAGTCCACTGCAGGGTGCACGCACACACTCACACACAAATGGCCAATTGAGAATCCCCAATTCCCCAATCTGCATGTCACACTATGGGAGAAATGATCACCTCACTCTGGAGAACCCAGAGGAAACCCATGCCACCCTGAGAACACGCAAATTCCACACACACAAGTATTCAAGCCCCCAGCTTTGGAGGTGTAAAGCAACAGTGCTAAACACTGCACAACTGTGGGGCCCATATTCCAGAATTTTGTTACAGGAAACTATACCATCAATGCACCACTTAACATATTTACCAATATGCAAACTAAACTAAATTGATCACTAATACAGATAACCACACAGCTTGGTTAACCTAACCTAAGCAGCTACTGCAACATGCAGCATGGCAGAAACCGTTTTGAGTAGTCTAACAATTATGTGGCTTGCATTTTACAAGAATAATACTTCACACTCATAATAGGCATAAATGCACCCATCATTATCATATCGGCCATATTTACTGGGGCAGCTGGTGGTCTGGTTGTTAGAGAGTTGCCCCTGTGATAGTAACACATGTTGGTTTGAATCCCAACACTGCCAGTGGCACCACTGAGGTACCCTTGAGAAAGGTATCCTGCTCTCAGGCGCCCTGTTGGTAGCTGCCCACTGCTTCACTTGGTGAAGAGGTTAAACACAGAAAAATAATTTCACACTGTGTGCTGTGCTGTGGTGTGTTCACGGGTGGCAGAAGGGGTCACTTTACTTTCATTATCTTTATTAGCCCAAAATATGTGTGTTCATAGTCTGTCACACAAACAAAGTCTATGTACAGTTCTGTGGAAAGTGCAGAAACATTTGCATCACTTCTGGTTAAGCAGTCTTGGAATGCAGGCTTTTCTGCATAGAAGGTATCGCATTATCATGACACCCACACTATCTCAGCAATGGAGATGCTTTAAAAAACCTCCTGAAACTATATGTATAGTCTGGACCTCCATTTCCTCATAGGTACTAATGTCCATGCTCTGATCACTGGCACTTTCAGAAAAATGCTCACAGATGCAGATAGAATTGATGTGTGCAGATAGTGTTCACTGATCAATGTAAACCACATATAAAGGCTTCTAATGGAGCCGAATCGCTGCACGTCTTTCAAAAGGCCGTTTAAGGTGAGGCAATGCACAGAACCCAACAAGTGTCAAAACTCCATCAAACTCTAAGTGGCCTATAGCCTTTCTATTGATATTGGCTTTTTTCCAACCAGTGATAACATTGTCAAAATTGCTTAGGATGTTGCTATGAAATTTGTATCGGACTGTTTAGCCCCTATAATCCCTTTTCACGCGTAAAGCTGATGCGTCATATTTCCTTTACTTGGGGTCTGTGTGTTAAAGCAGCAAAATCGATACACTCCACACAAGTCTCAAAAGCACCAGTTTCCTGAAAATTGCAGAACTGGTGAGTGAAAAAGCAGGGCGTTCTGAATGCTAAGCTATAATCAATAACGACAACACACACAAAATACCGCCCTACTAGTGCGGCATGTCTCACGTGCGAAAGAGCTGTATGTTGAGACTCGCAATCCAATTATTGTGTCTTCCTCTTTAGAGCACGGCTGTGGGCTCTGAAAGGAGAGAAACAGAATGTGGTGAAGGAGGTTAATCAGATATTGCCAGAACGTGGATTCCTGCGACTGTCTGTGGAGCATATTAATCTGCTGTGGAGAAATCTATAAGTGGTGACAGAAACAGGATGCGAGGATACATATTGATCTTTCAGGCATTTTTTAACTCGCCTTTGCAGCCAGTCAAGCCATCCATGTATCTGAATCAGGAGCCTTGTGTAGTTTATCAAGAGCTGCACAAACTACACTAATAAAGGGGAAAAAAACAAAGAGGGAAGAAAGACTTTTGAGAAGTGGGGAAAAAAAGTGGAGGATGTTCCAAACCACCCTGCTATTAAAATCACCTCGCTGTTACAGAGAATTGCACAGGTGCTCACTTTGCAGGAACAGATTATTCCTAGAATGCCACGGCACCACACAGACACCAATTACCTGCAGAGAACAGGCTGTGAAGGCAAACTCATGCACTGATACACTGCAGTGTGAGTGGGTTACCGACGAGGCCAACTTACCTAGCTAAACCTGCATCCTTAAAAATAAAGCCGCCAAAAGGGTTCCTAAGGACAATAATTTAGCAGAATCATCTTTGTTTCCCAACAGAACCTTTTAAATGTTGGTTCTTTTACAGAAAACAACATGTAAATTAAATGCGTAAGAAGTTCAAAGGATCTTAATGTAACATAAAGGCTAGTGTTTCTCCTAGACCTGAACATCCAAGTCAAGCACATCTTGGATGTTTTATGACTTTCTTGGGCTTTTGTGCAAGGTTTATTTTTTAATTACCAAAAAAAAAACAACAACAACCTTCATTCCACAATCAAAAAAAGTATTAATGGGTTATTTGAGACAATGTGATAGAAGAACCTACAGAACGTTTCAATAGATGTTATTAAAGGTAATCCTCACAAAGATTAGATGGGAAAGTATTTTATGTTTAAGGAACCTTTCATTTAAAGACGTTATACAGATGAATAATTTCTTCTGAAACTGTATACCTATGCCAGTGATTTTCTTGAGGTGTTATTTGAAGTACGTTTTCCCCAAGAAATCTAAAATCAGGGGAAACAACACAAATTGCCTACAGAGAACAGGCTGTGAAGGCAAACTCGTGTACTGATACAAAACAGTGTGAGTGGATTACTGGCTATGCAAACTTACCTAGCTACACCCCGCATCCTTAAAATAAAGCTTGGAACAATGTCGTAGAAGAGACATATTTGGTTCTCACAGGACATTTAGAAGGATAGTTAAATAAATAATGAAAAGTATGAGTAAGAACATTTCAGGAATGTTTATTTTTGGAGTGCAACACATTTTGTGAATTTTTGTGTGCTTTTAAATAATTTTTCCCATTCTGCTATTGAAAACAACAACCTATATCCCACATAGGTGCCAAAAGAGGTTTTTGGTTCCCAAAAGAGGCTTTTGATGGACCGTTATTTTCTCTTGTGCAATATATGTGTAAAGTTGCATTTTTACCCAGATCCATGCATCCAAGTCAAGAACATTTTAGGAACCTTTATTTTGAACTCTTTTGGTTTTTTTAGTATAGCACTTTTGTGAATTTCCTGAATTTGGTCTTTTTTTTTTAACTCAACTAAAACATCCAGGGAAAAAAAAAACATAAGAAAAACTGTGGTGTTCCGTGTTCTAAAAGAAGAATTTAAAGACCTTCCACAAAGTAACTAACACATATTTTCTGTATCCAGGGCAAGGGTGTAAAAAGCATAAACAGAACAAGTGTAATTAAATAACCCAGCAGAACCCTTTGTTGTTCAATACAGAGACAGTGGAGGACACGATATAGGAAACAGCAGCTCGGTTCCAGCTCAGGAAGACTCCTGGAAGCTAGCGTGGGAGTTGTCATATTTTCATAGTTAGCAGAGTGAAGCAGGAAGTCGTGGGGCTGTAGTCCCCAGCTGATTGGGTGTTGGGTGAATGCTCTCCCCAGGGAAGCGTGGTTCTATCGATTCAAAACAAGCTCTCAGGGGTTTTCTCAGAAATGCCAGGACTGATGAAGGATGGGGAAAAAAACAGCTTTCTAGCTTTCAGTAAAGTAATGCCGATAAATATTCCAGAACAAGTGTAAAATTGTCATACAATATCTGTGAAACCTCCTCAGGTAGAGAGGCATATTTTGGTATTGTACCTTCTTAAAAATTACATTAAAGATATAAAAGTGATAATATTATTAGTAAAGGTGTTGGTAAATCTGCTATTGGAGAAGCATGCAGTATTTAACAGACTAATCACAGAGAGAGCTAAAGGTAATTAAAATTGTATACTTATATAAACTATGATGCAGTAGCATTGTCAAAAAAAAAAATAATTAAAAACCCTAAACAAGCAAAAAACCTGCTGTTTGTTCAAAATGGTGATCAGAATGCTTGGGGCATCATCATGTGGAACTGAATCCTTTAAATCTTTTATATAAATCATTAAATAAACATTGTTGATTAGTTAATGGGAAAAAATATGCAATACCCAGTGACTTCTCCAGGACAGGTCTAAAACTGAACCACATGACACCCAAAATACAGCAAAACAAAAGAAGATAAAAAGTATGTCCTTGCTAGCATGTTTTCTGAAGTAACAGTCTTTTGAAGAAAAAAAAACCGAAAAAAAAAAAACATGGCAATCTGCAGGGAGTAACTCAAATTGAATGAAATTCATCACCCTGATTGACCAACTTTTGCCGAGATTTCATGACACATAGGCTGTGTAAAGTTATTTTCAGTAATTTTCAAGAAGTATTTGTGAATAGTTTTTCCAGCTTTGTTTCTTTATGATTTTGTACTTTTGGCTGTGTTGAAATTTACTATTCAATAATTTTGCAATGTCGTACCAATCACATTTTTATCTCTGTATCTGAAATAAAATTATTTGTAATGACTTGAAGGTACTGTCTGCTCCAGGGGAGTTAGGGTGAGTAAAATAGCTTGGAGGATTCGAAACCTGGAGAATGAGGAACGATGTATAAGAAGGCGAGGAGAGTTATTGCCAGCTTAGCTCTGACTTCACTGAAACATTACATAAGGTTCTCCCACCAACCAGCATCTCCCATAGCAGCCAGCCCAACTTGCATTGCATGTACACACCTAGACTGAGTAAACATGAAAGTTGAATGACCCGGGAGCGGAACTGATAGTGTTACGTTTTGTTTGAACCAGATGTGTATGACCTGAGCACTCCCTGACCAGCTTGCTCTTTTCCTTGGCAAAATATAATAAACTTCTCTGCCTTTGAGGCCTGATTCAGTGGGACATGGTCAATGTTTTTAGTTCTGAACAGGAACTTCCATTTCAGTGCATGTCCAGCGAACATGTTAACCATCATTTTGCTTCATTAACCTTTAACAGGTTGTACAGACCTTGTATTTTTCAAGATATTGAACATGCTTTTGTGGAAGAGAGGTTTCTTGTTCTCTGTGTTTCAGCCTTCAGGGGAAAACACAATTTTCAGTGGTTTTAACGGTATCTCTCGTTATCATTCTCTTTTTGATTTTGAATAATTCATGTTGGTAGCACAAACACGCAATATGATTGTGAATGCAGGAATCCTCCTTGACTGGGCTTCTGTGTCTCCTCCATACCGTCATAAATTGCAATAAACATACATATACAGGAACACAGAGATGACAACAACCGTTATTGAATTCTGCCCACAATAGAAACAATAACAGCAGAGGTCACAGATTCTGACCCTGGAACTGATTATTTCTGTTTATAAAATTGTGATTTATATCAAATTGCCAGCTAGCCCTTTCAAAGCACTTGGAAATGCTTAGCAGCTGAGTACAGTGCAATTGATTTTTTTTTTCTTCAATCTTAATTATCCATCCAATGGCTATCACAGTGCCAGGAACAGGACAGAATGACAGCAAATTAAGCCCCTGATTAAAATCAAGGCTTTGACAGCCCCCCTCCCTAATAAAAACACCCCCCACACCCCACCCCACATGCCATCGAGAGCGTTAGCCATGAACCACTGAGGTTCAGGAAAAGATTCAAAGGCCTTTAATCAGCTCATGCTTTTTACAGTCTGTAATTCTTTGTAATTTTGGAACTGATAGATAAAAGTTGTGATGGAGCTTTTCTGTCTCCCGATTTGCCAAAAAAGCACGGCCTGATGTTTTTCACAGTTAATATTCAATTTAATCATGAGTTCTGTGGTTTCCTTTAGAGAGTACTTTGCTGGTTTAATCAATGGCGCAAACCTTTCATTGATGTGTAAAATTGTATTAACATACTAAAGAAAAGAACCTGCGTTTGAAAATTCTGTCCAGTTTTCTTTGACAATTAGAAATGATTAAAAAAAACGGAAGAAAGCTTTAAATATTCAGCATTCAGAGTGCCTTCTCTAATGAATATTTTATAAATCTGTTTTAGATAATTGCCAAGTCTCTAAAGGAGGGGCAGGAAGACAAAAAGACTGAATGCATCTTCAAAAAGCATTTCATGATTAAAAGAAGCTGCTGCTGGATAGGAACGGTGTCCTGACATACACTGATAGTCACAAGTTTTTTGAAGCATGCTCCAGCGAAAAGAAACTGAGAAAATATGCATCAGCATAAAATGGCTATGGTAAAAGATTCTATATAAAATATAAAACCAAAACTATTTGTCCCTGTACGGAATTCACGTTTTATCTAGCTTGTTATTGAAAACACTTAGAGTCCAAAGCATGTGGGTGGAATCATTATAGAAGCTGCAAAGAGGGAACAACTCCAAATGAAAAGCTATGTACCAGTTTATAGTAGGAGCTTGCAGAGCGGCCGCTATTCGTATATGTATTTGTTAATAGGGAAATTATTCGTATTTGTATTCGAGGAAAATTCATAATGCAGCGTGCAAACAATGTCAGAATCTCCTCCTGAACTTGAGCGTGTGATGGGGGAGGGGGAGGGGGCGGGGAGACGGAATATCTAAAAGTGAGAATGATCAATCGGTCACACGTGAACACACCACTGCACACAGCGTGAACAGCACGAAATTCCTCCTCTGCTTTTAAACCTTTTAAAATTGCATTTAAAAGTGAAGTAGTGGGCAACCATGAATTCTGCACCCGTGTGGAGCAGTGTGTGGAGACAGTACCGAGGAGCAGTGTGTGGGAACGGTATTTCCTCAGGGTATCTCAGAGGTTCCCAGCAGTTGGAGGATCGACCCACGACTTTGCAGAGCGAGTGCCCTAACCACATGAGTGTGTAAGCGGGGTGGGGGGGTTCCCTAATAGAAATATTTTTTTACGTATTTGTCCAAATACGGTATTCATAAAAAACACGTTATTTGTGACTTTCCGAATACTGTATTTGTATTTGGCTCCACCCCTAGTTTATATGTATATGTATATGTTTGTATATTATTATATACATTTGTATACTTTCTGCCTGATTGGAAATGAGACAGGCGTCTCCCAGAAGATAAGAAAACAATGTACAAGAGGCATTTACATTTGAAAAAAAAGTGCCATGTCTAACATTAGTCCTTCCTTTGGCAAACTGTCTAAGTCTATGGGAAAATACCAGTGGAGAAATGCAAAAAGCATGTCAGGAATCATAGGAAGCGTTTGATTGCTGTAATAGCCAGAAATAGGCTTTTCTATTGATTATTGAGAAGGGTATGAATAATATTGGAAATGCCACTTTTTGTTCAAATGTAAATAAAAGCTGAGAAATATTTTTCTCCACAATGATGCCTCTTGTACATCATCTTATTTTCTTCTGGGAGATGCCTGTGTCATTTCCAGTCAAGAAGAAACTTGCTTGTAACTAAGCAAAAACAATTATGTCAGAATTTGCCTGGGGTATGAATAATTTCATTTACAACTGTATGTTTGATACCTATCCACTACAGTGACAACACAGTGACCATATGGTGCTTGTGTGTGTGAGAGAAAAAGAGAGGAATTAAATAAATATTTTCAGAAATTATTAAACCCATGTTTATACATTCAAGTGTCAGGAAGTTTATAATTTCACTGTTTTAAGAACTGGGGTATAAAAGTATTCTATGAATTTTCTCACATTCCAAACAAATCCAAGGTGTAACACCACATCAAACAATCATGTGCACAACATGCCTAAACCGACTAATAACAATAATTTTTGCTCACGGTAGCAGCAGCAGGTTATCAGCCATTTAAAACTGGCGAACTACCGTCATTAGAAAACTCTGAGTGATGGAAACTAGCCACAAAGATTAACGGCTTTTTTCATAAAACAAAAATCTCAAGTTATAGTGAGCCCTTTCCTTGGTGGCTCGCTGCAAGCTTTTTAAGTTCAGGACAAACAGACTTCAGCTTCAGCCTGAGTGCACAATATTTAAATCTTTATAAATGCACTTTTGTTAATTTCACGTATTTTCACTTTAAGATCCAGTTTAATGCGCCAGTTTAAATGCCAGGATTCATTAAATACTGGATGTAGACAAAGTTTCAAAAGCGTGTGGCTTGAACGTGGTTAAGGACAGAGACCTCCTGTAAATTAGAAACATTTTGGGCATTTTGAAGTTTGAAGTGCAGTTGGAAGCTTTGCTGCTCGGAAAGTCTGTGGTGGTCAAAAGTAATTGGACACCACAGCATTTTAACGACTTTTGGCTAAAACTCCAGGGGTATTATGGCAAACAAGGGGTCTTTGTAAAGGTCTCACTGAGCCCTCTCTAACTGTGAAATTTGACGGGGATTTGTGCTCATTCCGCGGTGCTATGCCGCTCGTAATGTCCTTTGACTGCCTCAGAACCAATGACACCGCGTCTGATTCAGGCTTCTTCTGAAACCTTAAACGGGAAGAGGATGTAATATGGGTCTTAAATCAAAGTGCTGCATGTCTGCTAAATAGTGATAGGGAATACACACGCTATATTACATGATATTTCTACCTACAGTCTATTTTATTCATGTCGTTCGGTGACTTTGGCTGTCTCATTCTCAATGCCCCCCGAATGGTTTTCTAACTCCCCCAGGGGAGCGGTACCGGCCCTGTTGAGAAACGCTGGTTTAAAACAATACCAGACTGCCTGCTGAAGTCTTACTATTTAGATTTTTTGTGTCATTGATTGCCATTGTAATTGCATAAATGGATATAAAGAATTGCATTTAAAATTATTCACCAAATCTGTTGCATGTAAACATTATTGTGGTGCTTTTGCCACTGGCAATATGGCGGACGCGTAGACATAGCGTGTCAACTGGGAACACAGTAAATGTGGCATCAACTTATGTGTGTCTATACAATCACAATGGTCAAACAAGTAACCTTTGTAACTGTAAAAGCTAGGGAAATACACTAGTCTGCCCTGAAAAATATAGACTTTATGGATACAGCTGTTCATCCACACATCCTTCTTTCAGTATACATCTGCTTTCATTCTATATATATCAGCTGTAATTAAAGAATTCCTATTTGGCATTCCATGATATATATACACTACCGGTCAAAAGTTCAAACTCTGCCAGATCTACCTAAGCACAACAACCTATAAGTATTGTACACTTATGGGAAGCTCTGCAACCACAATGAGACATTGAATCA
Source organism: Rhabdalestes septentrionalis (assembly GCA_037832545.1). Taxonomy (NCBI): domain Eukaryota; kingdom Metazoa; phylum Chordata; class Actinopteri; order Characiformes; family Alestidae; genus Rhabdalestes; species Rhabdalestes septentrionalis. Next base: position 9,008,105 of record JBBMFX010000011.1, read on the forward strand.
CTTGAATTTCAATACAAAAAAATACTTTTAACCGGCGTGTACACTGCTATATTGTTTACTCTTATTTCAAGCATGAACATAAGTAAGTAAATAAATAAATAAACAAATAAACAAATTAATAATAATAATAATAATAATAATAATAATAATAATAATAAAAAATAATAATAATAATAATAATAATAATAATAATGCAATTAAGCCTAATATGTTTTGCTTTAAAACCACTGAAACCCTCATAATCCAGAGAACAAAATATTTCTTATAGGCTTGGATTGGATTCATTTCTTTTTCCAGTTCATTCCTTTTTTTCCACCCAGTATTTTCTGCTGATATGAATTGGTGTCGTCTCCAATTATAACAACAATGAAAACAATAATAGATGTGATAATGAATATAATCACTGACCCAAACAGAACCTTGAGTCCATTACTATATCATAATTGGAATTAGCGAGACACAAAAAGATAATTTCCTGAACTGCAAAGAAACATTTCAATTGTCCAAACTGAGGTCTGAATAACATCTATACAAAAAAGAAACCCTAGAAGTGATATACCAACACATTAGGATCAAGTCATTAGTCGGAGAGGATTGGCACATAATAAAGCATTAGAGTTCAATTGTACTATTTCTCTCTTCCCAGCATTACCCCTGAAGAGCCTCGTTTTCTTGAGTGGACTGCAAACGGTTCTGCTTTATTCATTCAGTCTTAGCGCAATTAACTTAAATGCTGTTTTATGTTGCATTTAGCTGCAGGAAAGTTCAGTATTTCCACTGACACTGCTCTCCTCTTCTTCATCCTCCTCTGCTACAGTAGGCTGGCAGCCCTCATGGCAGTCGTTCATGGGTAGTGATGAGTAGCTCCCTCTTCCCCAGGTGCACTCATACTGCCTGGAGCTACGCTCTATGCAAACAAACAATTGACATGGCCGCCTCGTTCTTACCACCGCTGGGAATTCCCACTCACGCAGCGCAGCCCAAGCAGGTAATTTCACCACCTTACCTGCGACTCTAAAACACATTCAGACAGATTCGCTCCAGTCCTCCCTAGCAGAGAGGGGAAAAAAGCATGAGGTGGGAGGTTGGGGGGGGGGGGGGGGGGGAGAAAAAAAAAAATGACTTTCCCCATGGACCTGTCAATGCTGTATACATGAATAGCTTAAAAAAATGGAGAGACCCACTGTGATTTTTTTTTTTTGTTTGTTTTGTTTTTAGTTATTTTTCTCTTTCTCTCCATCTCTCTCTCTCTCTCTCTCTCTCTCTCTCTCTCTCTCTCTCTCTCTCTCTCTCTCTCTTTCTCTCTCCTTCTATCTTTCTCTCTTTCAGAACT
>JBBMFX010000011.1:9035311-9054378 GCA_037832545.1 Rhabdalestes septentrionalis
GGTGAATGGGTTAAATGCAGAGGAGGATTTTCGTGCTGACTGATGTTTACTTTCACTTTTAGATACTCCGCTCCCCCCGCCCCCGTCACACGATCAAGTTCAGGAGTGTAGTCGGGGTGGGGTGGACAGAGTTTGCATGCTTAATTAAGAATTTTACTCAAATACGAATACAAATACGAATACGAATATTTTTCCCCTTTCAACAAATACAAATAAAAATAGTTTCCGCTCTGCACACCCCTAATATGCACACATTCAAACTCATCTCAGTGCTCCAAAGTGAAAATAACTAAACAATGTCACATACTTTTTTATGTTAATATGTAAATTTATCTACCTCATGTTCAGTTTTGAATCTATTGATCCCTTCATTACCTACACCCTGGATGGCTCGCCAGTCCAACTAACCTGACATGCATGTGACATGGAAATTGGCAAATCCAGGGGAAACCATTGGTGCCAAATGTGATTTCAATGTGAAACATAACATTTCCTTCTTATTCTATATGTATTAAAATAAAGTGTTCAACATTAGAAAGTGTGAACACTGAAACAATTCAATCATGGAGATCTTATTCAGTTTTAATCTTTTTTTTTTCCTGCACATGTCAAAAGCTTTGTTCAATGGCCATTGTTGTAAAAGCCCTGATGTTGCCTCTAGTGTGCCCAGAAAGGTGTATTGTGTATAAAGGATCTGTCATCCTTTTGTGCTGGGTGTTTTGTGATGCTGGCAATGCTGCATTCCTAAAAAATGTGGAAAAACTGTAATAAGCTAAACTGTATGCATGTGTTTGTTGCATCATAAAAAGCCATAAAAGGAAAAGAGACTCAACTTTACTCTAAAAAATAAGTCTAATTGCCCAAATCAAATGGAAATTGCAAGCAGTGTCCAGGCTAAAAATCTTAAACTCAGTTTATACACGCCAGTAATCAGAAAAGAGCAAACGCTGGGGCCTGTACATCTATCTGTATCAGGCTCCGAGCACCAGCTCCAACATCTGAAGCCAAATTATTTCACATTAAAAGTTGCAAACATCTCAGCAGAAACTTCAAAGAAATCATTATTTTTGTTTGTTCAGAGGCAACACAAGCTGCTCATCTGCAACCCTTATACCGAAGGGACTTGTTAAATATTTTCAGTGAACAGTCTTCAATGCTGCTGCAAACCAAAGTTTGAATAATACAACTAAAAAATCATTTTGTTCCGAAATAGCTGCTTCATAGATGCCGCTCATTTAAACTGGGCCACAGTTTTACCTCCAGATAGATGAAAACTACTTACTATCTACATTAGAGGGACAATTTACAGATGAGTCAACAAGACAAGACTTTCAAGGATTGTCTGATGTTGAACTCCAGATGAACTTCATTGTAAGACAGTCTCCCTACACAATTCCAGTCAGGCTCCATCAATTTATATCCAGTACCTTATTTGCAGACTTAAGAGCAAGGCTGTTAACATACTCACTGTGCAACGTTAATTAGCTACATATTTATGCAGCATGTACACTGGCATCTCATAACTAAATACTCGACATATTTTCCTCTCTGGCTGCTTCTGTTGAGTGTGTTTAGAGGCAAGTGCAAAAGGGGGATTGACACTGGGCTGTGGCAGGAGAGAGAGCGAAAGCCAGGCAAGCTTACCAAGTAAAGCCAGTCAAATACCTCAGCCTGAACTTCAAACAGCAAACTGACGAGTCTCAGAGAGGCACATAAATAAGCAGGCGGGGTTTAGGAGGGTATGGAGGCACTGAAGCATTTCTTTCAAACAAGCATGAAAAGTCTGGAACAGCTGGAAGAAGAATATCATAACATCCTAACAGCCGATTCATTAAACACATAGAAGATTTTAAAACAATAACAAAATGTGATGTTCGTAAGAAGATAAAGGTTTTTAAACCTGAATTTAGTCTGAATAGTAATTTTGACCAAAATTCGGACAACATTTCCTACTTAATCAAAATGTCTGTTGACTACTCATTAGCTTTGTACTCAGGCTATAAGGCTAATGTAGCTAAAAAGCATTGGAAGCATTCCTCTGTTAGCATCGCACAAATTTATAATCGGACCTCATCTCATTTATTGATTTACTGAAAGTTATCAAAACATCCAAGCAATTGATAAGTAGAATAATGGATTTCTTTAGAACTGATGCATAGATGCAGCATTGAGCCACACTGTGATTGTCATCATGAGGCTATATGGGAAAACGCAGGCAGAAGTAACATTTTTTTCACTATTTATTGCTTAATTTAAAGCTTAATTGGGGTGAGGTTTTTCAATCTGATATCTTTAAACACACAAAACCAATTGCTCAAATGAATCTATTTTTAGGTAAATTAATCTATCAAAATAACAGTAATAATATTCTTCAGAGACATTCATAGCTCTTCAGCCACAATCACCACAAAGCACAATTCATTTCAAATGTGCTTCAACCTACCTTAATATGACCCTGAAAGTACGCCAAATCCCATCATTTGAGTTTAGTTTAATTCAAGAGGTTGAATTAAGGGGCACATTTAAAAAAGTAAGAGGAAAATGCAGTAGTTTTACCCCTTAATCAGCTTTAATCTGTGCACTTTTTCCCTTAATTTTCCTTCATTAAGGGAAATTTAAGTGGTAAATTGATGGCATTCGTTACATTCCCTAAGAATCCAATATTTTACCTTAGAGCTCCGAGCATTAAAATGATCCACTGAACTATGTGCAACCGTGCTCATTTATTTTGACTTATTTTGATTTTGGTTTCTTTAACTTGGTGTGAAAAACCTTGAGCTTCGTAAACCTCCTTTGGCTCAGAAATTTAAATAAGTTTTGAATCATCAAACTATTAAGTTAAAAAAAAATAATAATTTGTATAGAAGAATAAAACATGCTGATAGAAAATGTAAGCTGGAAAAAATTATTGGTACTCTTTTGTTGAATTCCCACAAGCAAAACAAATAAGACCTACATGTGCTTAATGTTTAGAGTTCACATGTCCTAAATTTACCAATGAATGATTGTTTCATTGGGTTAAATTGGCTTATTGATGTGGCAATAAGAAGGAAAATCAATGAGAGAAGCCCGCAAAGGCTGGTCCAGATTGTGGAAAAGCACCACACAAGACATCTAAAGAACTTCAGGCTGATTTGGAGAAATTTGACTGCTGGTTTCAGTTTGCACCATAAGCTACATATTATACCATGGCCTCCACTGGCAAAGGCCAAGAAGGAAACAACTACTGACAAAAAGACCATAAAAGACAAGACAAATTTTTGCAAAAACTTTCATGGATGAAACTTTCACTGATAAAGTCTTTCTGAGAAAATATTTTATTAACAAACAAAAAAAGTAGAGTTTTCTTTTTTTTTTTTTTTTTTTTTTTGGGGGGGGGAATGCAGTGCATCAGGTTGTGTTTTAAGGCTTTAACTCAAGAAATAAACACCCTGTCTACAGTTACATATGACTGAGCTTCAATCATGGTGCAGGGCTGCTCTGTTCCCTTTGGTGCTGGTGGCACTGAGTGTATCAAAGGAATGACGAAATATGAGGATTGCATTTTTGAGCGAAATATGTTTTCAGGGTCAGAAAACTTAAGGCAAAGGTCTTCAGCAGCCAGAAGAATGGTTAAAAAGGAAAAGATGGACTGACCAGCAATGCATTTTGACCAAAAACCTACTGAAAATGATTGGAGAGCTGAAATCTGCTATTTAGTGTCAGAATTTTAATCAGAAATTTTCACTGATCCCAGAGGAAATTGTTTATGTAAAGACTATGAAGACACACAGACAAGAACAATGTAAAACAAAGTTTAAATACATCCAATAATAGTCTGGATGTATATGAACTGGATTTATATCATTGAGAAATATCTAATGCTATAAACACTACACAAATGCTGGGAATATATACTATAAAGGAGGGACATAGTAAAGTGAAATCTATGGACACAGATGTTAGTCTGTACGTTACTGTAGTAGAGATTATTAGTACATGAATAATATTGACATGTAGTGATGTTGCACATGTAAGCGTTTTGCACATAAGATATTGCACATAATGAGGTTATTCAACATCCTGCACACGGTAAGACAACCGCTCATAAAGTTGTACACATAATGATAAGTTTCAACTCCTGATATTTTAAACTGAAAATAAAGAAAAGGATTAAAAACCCCTAAAAAAAATGCTGCAGCAGGTTTATGTCTGCACACTGAAGGACCATTGCATAAAGCATTCCAGCAAAATTTAAAGAGTTGCTTCTAGACAGTTACAAGGAATGTTTTGGGGCTGGTATGTTTGAGGCTGCAACCAATTATTAGTGAATTACACCAGTTCACTGTGTTATTATTATTTCGTAGATTTTTGCTTGGTTCATTAGCCTTTATTTCTGAAGGTATTTAGAACACCGCTCTGTATTTACAGTTCAGGGTTGCCAGGGATTCTGACCAGGAATACTTCTATTACTCATTCATTATAATTGCCTTCTAACACTAGAAATCTTTAGACCCCAAACAAGTCAGTTATTTTTCAACATGTCAAATGTACTTGAAATGTGTTTATATTTGATTCTTGACTGAAGCTTCACATTCTTTCCTATCTAGGGACCTACAGAAATCTCCGAGCTGTAGATCAGTATCCTATAATGAAGGTAAAAAATTAAACTCCAAAGTTCTGCATGTCTCAGAATCCACTACAACACTGGATAACATAAAAGGTCTTATGTATATTAATTATAGCCCTAGGTTTACAGGCTGCTTACAGTAATGGCACAGATGTGCATCTCAAATGTAGCCAGTCTGCCACATAGTTACCTTCATAAAGGTAAGGAGCAATCTCTGCAGATCTCTGCACAACACATTGACAGAATGAATAAATATCCAATTTTCACACCAGTGCTCATCCTACATTCACACCATTTACATACTTAACAAAATCTCCCCACATCACTCCTTTTTTCTTCTGAAGAATTAATCAGACCAAAAGTGTGTTAACACCCACCTCTACATTCTTCCTTTCATATCTGAAGCTCCATTTTCCTTGTTATTTTAACACTGTTTTCCATTTGATTGAAAATATGAACAGCGTTAGGTTCTCGTTTGCACCACCTTCAATGACATTATCCTGCAAGTGAGCAGGAAAATCCCCTGGTGGGCTCAGTATTTTCTTGCTTTGGAAGTTTTTTTATTTTAATTTTTTTTTTTTAATGATTTCTGCTCCAAAGGATGTATGTCAAAATGTGTTAATCCCATAAGAAGCTTAATGTAGATGCTCTTATTTCATTGTAATTTGTGTGTTTGGGGAAATCACTCCTCTCCAGGAAAAAAAAAATGAATAAATAGAAAGATAAATAACAAATGCTGGATGAAAAAGGTCTCACCACTATAATGGTTTAGTAGAGAAAGACAACACCCAGAAGTCTACCAAGAACAAAAAGCAGGACCCTGCTCCAGGGATAAGGGTTAGATATTAAAAGTTTGACCAGGCCATCTAATGAAAATCTTTTGGTTTCCTGTGTGCAATAAGGACAGAAGAGGTGAAGGTATTGATTTAATCCAGGCTTAGCCTTTTCACTGCACCTGTTACAGTGTACTCCAGTGAATACCACCCTACTCCAATCACTGAAGAAGCAGACAAGAGAGGAAAAGGCTCTTGTCTTTGAATTACCTCTCAAGGTCACTTTTCACCTGTCCAGTCAAAACAATGAAACTTCCTTTTTTTCCCTCCCAGTGGCAGGCCAGAGAATGGAGCTTTGTAAGCATCAGGTATTTTCTATTAAACAATGATTATTGCATTTATCAGTAAGTCTCAAATTTATTTTCATTTTTCCCCCATTTTCCCCTTTTTAATACCAACTGAAAACACTAGCTGGATATTGCACCTCTAGAATATCACAACATTAATTAAATACTGTTTCATGATCATTTATTAAAATAAGTAAAATGGACTTTTCCATTTCAGATATACAAAGTGTTGTTGAAATAGCAATGATAGTCATCAATCAGCATGTACAGCATAACATGAGGCCACTGCAATTTATTTTTAAATTAGTATCTATAATTATAACTACTTTTCAATGCCATTGTCTGTTCAATTTCTACACAAGCACCTCATTCTGCTTTATGAGGTACTGATTAGTGATCACCTGTATCAAATCTTATGAGGAAGGGTATAAGAAACACTGCTGAAATCAACCATCTCCTCTAGAAATGTGACCAGTTGGATGGCAAAACAATACTAGAAGTCTGTCAAATGTAATTATGCTGATTGGGTGAACAAGAGGTGTGTATTCAAGTTCTGTAAACTCTACATTATTTTTCTTTTGTCATTTTCTTAAACGCTATACTTTAATACAATATTTTTTATGTGGAAATATCAGAAATATTGTCAGCAAATCATAAAAACTAAGGTAAAGCTGTTCAGTTCAATACTTGCACCAATAAAAAATAAACCATTAGAAATTGAACAGTTTGCAGTGGTCTCTTCTTTTTCCTGGAGCTGTATATGATTGCTCAAGAACAACAAATTATAGTTTAGATGTCCATGTGTTCAGTAATGGCAGAGCAAATTTAATTGCTGTATAAGAAATCTGGTCAGAAGTTGTGTAACTATTGTGCATACCTGACATGCATCAAAGCAATACCAGCAAAGCTGTTGAATTTTTACACACCATTAGAGACCATTTAATGGAGTAATTTTCTTCTCCCTTTACCAGTATGGCACTGTAACCATAATGACCTCATGTTGTTGTACAAAAAAAGTAATCATCCAGCAACTCACAAGTAAAAGACAAAGTAAAGCAAGTGACACCATCTTATCAATATTCTCTTATTAAGAACTTCATTATTAGCTTAATTTTGGCTCTGCGGTCATGGGGTCCCCTGTAATCCAAGTATAAACTAGATTACAAAGTAACAAATTCTTATATTTTTTTGCAAAGCCAAGAAAAAATAGGTACATATCATATTGCAGTATGACATTATTAAACATCTTTTATTGATCAGAGTGATTATACTGCACAATAGATGGTTCAGAAATTGGGTAAAGACTCATTTGTACTTTGTAGGTTTCTGAGATATCAGTCAAGGCAAATACTGTAATGATGATTAACAAATGATACATTGTGCATACGGCCCTATTCTAACATATCCTTTACAAGGGAATGAAACATGGTTTGCAATAATGAGACATCTTCCTCCAGCTGTACTGTGTGTGTTTGGGTGTGAGGTAGAGAGAGAGAAATAGACTGTGCGCAGCTGTTTATGACAGGTTGAGGCAGGCTAGCTGGCAGTGCGGGTGCTTCTAGCTCACCCGGTTGCTACGCTTTGCATTCTGATTAACTGTTAAACATGAATCCATATTCGAATGGGAAAACCACGTTGATGATTTTTCAAATATTAAAAAGTAAATGACAGACAAACGGGCATGAGATTCATGTTTCGGCATTATTCATGTCACACTCTCAGTGGCAAGGGGTTTGTCTGAGATGGAGCCATCATCAACCATAGAGACAGGCATGACTCATTTTCTTTCCTCCAACTGTTTCTAACTTTCCTTTGTCACTCAACTGGATTATCCCACTGAGGCATATTTTTTAAAGAACTTGTTTTTGTTTACCATGGAAGTGACGACTCGAACAGAAACTAGCTTGCCCCTGGCTCTTGTGGTTGGGAACTTTCAGATGGCTCTGTTGTACCAATCTGTGTCCTCGCGATTTGTGTTTCCTCTGCTGGACTTTGGTTGCTCGCCAGTTCAGACCTAATTATACCATCCGTCTGTTGTGTTTTGTCAAGTTCTCCTGTGCCAGGAACTGAGACTATGCGTTGTGGCAGAGCTGGACACACTTCCAATCCAAACACTATTTCATTTCTCTCTCTCTCTCTCTCTCTCTCTCTCTCTCTCTCTCACTCACACACACGCAGAGAGAGAGCGGGAAAGAGAGAGAGGGAGAGAGAGACAGACAGTGTTCTGTGTTTGATGTAGCAGGGCTAGTGTGGGTTGTTTTCTGTCTGAACGCAGTCTGGGTCTGCGCTGGACAGTCTAAAAGCATGTCTCCTGTGCCAGGTGTTAATGGAGGTTAGGGAAGACACAAACAGGCTCAATCAGATTCAAAAGCAGTTGCACGATCACAGCATGGAAAGCTGAACTAACTCGTGTGGCTGTATTCTGAAGGAACCTGAAAGGAGACCTCTCACTGTGTACATAGTAAATGAGAAGGTCTGTGCAGGGGAATTAAAGCTTTCTTGTTTTTAACCATACAGTGTTGGCCAAACTTCAGAACCTGTTGATACAAAGAAAAGGGCCTTCAGAGATTTTCCCTACAGCTCCAAATATCTGTAGAATGGACAGTGGCATATGTGTTTAAGGAAAATGAAAAGAAAACAAAGCATTTTCTGCTACGCACTAGTCTGCGAGCCGAGCATACTTTCACTTTGTTCTGTTTTTTTTTTTAAGAACTCACTAATGCGAAGTCTCAGAAGAAATTAAACAGAAAGCAGAGCAAGTCATTTTCTTTTCAAATCACAGGGCCTGGTTAGCAGCCAGTGAAGCTGTTCAGGGAGATCCATGCATAACCCAATAAACAGCAGCCCTCACACAATGCATTATACATGAGGGTACACACACTCTCTCCAGCCCCCGTGTGTGAGGATACAAAAGAAACAGCGTCCAGCAGCGGTGCCAAGGAGACAAAGACTGCAAAGCCCATTACACAAAGTGCCTGCATTCAGTGTCACGCCTCATTTGATCATACGCTACCAAGCACTGAACCACTAGCTATAGTGAAAAACATAAAAATAAAGAAATAAATTAAACTCAAGTCATACATGTAGATGGACTTATCGCTATTGCTAATGAATCCGCTTTCCCGCATGTGGCCGATGATCGCTGTGTGACAGCTCTCCAGCTAGAAATTTGAGTTAACACTTTCTTTCTGCCTCCACTGATTTATAGCAGGCAACCTTCACATTCACACAGCCGTATTTTCCATCTACAAGCGTGTCCTAAGAGAACCTCCCAGAGTTATAGCCCCATCTTGGCCAGATTTACAGCTCGGATCTGAGTAAGTGTGTGATTTTCCAAGATAGAAGGGAAGAAAGCGACAGCGTATGAAATCCTCCTTTGCAGGAATATCTCCAGTGTAATGTGCTGCAGCTTGAATCATGTTTTCAGATTAAGCAGTTCAAGAAAGTTATTAACCGTAAGTTTACATGGCAACTGCCGTAAATGTTGTAATTACGAATGATGTAATCTAAAAAAAATGGTGTTCTTCCCAGTAAGGACGATTGTAACACACAAATTGCAACCCATCCCACTCACATCCACAGAAACTTTCAAATGTCCCCAACACCACTGACATCAAAATTCACTTCTCTCTGAAAGTCAGAACCCCAGTTTGCAGGAAACCTGCAGGCTGCACAACAGAATGATATAAACCTTGTGACTGGTTTCAGTACACAGTGGTAGATGAGGTGCTTGACACATTGATGAAGCTGAAGCTTAAGGAGGAGATCACAACCTTGTCTGATACAGTAACAGACAGCCTGGCCATTGGCGTTCCAAATGGAATTCCTGATCCGTGCAACAAAAAAGAAAAGAAAAGAAAGAATTCTGCACAACTGCGGCACCATATATTAGCCACCCTTAATAATAGAGGTTCCTAAGTGTTTCTTGACTTGAACATGTGAGTTTTACATGTTGAGGTACTATAAACTATAAAAAGATTCTCACATATATCATTGACTAAAAAGCATTAATAGTAGGGCTGGGTTCAAATAATCGATTCACCAATCAATATCGATTCTCGTTCAAAAAATATGAAATTGATTCAAAAATTCACGGCTTGATCGTTTCCTGTCGGCACTACTGCATAAAACACTCACTCCACTCATGTAGCTCAGCTGGGCGAATAGTGGCTCAGTGGTTATCGCACTCGACCTGCGATCAGAGAGTGTGGGTTCGATCCCCGAGACTGGCAGCAACCTCTGAGGCACTGAGAGCGGTACCGTCCTCACACGCTGCTCACTGGGTGCCGAATGATGGTCCGCTGCTTCACTATGGGAATGGATTAAATGCAGAGAGGAATTTCATGCTGTACAGTGGTGTGTTCATGTAGATCACTTTCACTTTTTCTCCAGAAAATCTCTTAATACCTGAAGAGTAAGAGAGTCTTATCAGTCAAGCAGAATTTCCTAGACTGTATTTGCTGTGGTTGCTGAGCTAGTGTTGATAGTTTTAACCAGTTGTGGTCATTGTTGTTTTATTGTAATTCAACCAATTTTATGGTTACAGTTATTCAGTAATTTTTGTGGTTTTTGTGGTTAACATTTCATCTTCAAAACAGGGCCACTAACTCTGTCATTGTTTTAAATGTACTGTCCACAGGTAATACTGCAGTACAGTCCTTCAACATAGGGATATCCTCCCCTCACGTCAATTTATAACCAAGCCAAACTAGTATAAACACAAAAATATCTGTAAATAAATCGATATCAAATCCAATCGGATCGAGAATCAAATCGGATCATGACCTTGTGAATCGGAATCAGATTGATTCAGGAAATTGGCAACAAAACCCAGCCCTAATTAATAGCATGCATGGAAAGCTTTCAAGTGCAATCAAGTGATTGGAGAAACTTGCAAGGAGAGTACCGGAAATCCATACTCTTGCCTACAAAATGGCTTACATTGAGTTGGAGCTCCTTGTTCAAGGATGGCAGTATTAACCGTGCTGTGTAATGTTTTGCTGTGACAAATGGTTACCACCCTTACTAATACTGTTAACTTGATAGACAGAAACTGGTTACTAATATAGGGCTAGGGCACAGGGTCCTGATCCCAGTCCTGATCCCAGTCCAAACACCCCATAGAGGTGGGCAATAGGGCAAAAAATAAACATAAAAATACTTTAAAGATACAACATTTGAAATCTGTCTCGTCTTATTGCTCTCCTCCAGAGGTGATCCTTCTTCCATGCCTTGTGTATGTATACCCCTGTGAATTGTTTGCCTGGTGTCAGTTAACTGCATGTTTTTATCAGTTGATTATGGGCTGAGACTTGATGAATTAATGTTTAGATTTGTTTTTTTTGTGTGGTCGAGTCACATTTGTAATATACAAGGGGAAAGAATGGACGGTCAATTCTCCTTAAGAATGCATGTTTGGGAGAGAGTCCTTATCTTGGATAAGGAGGCTGGAAAGAAGGCAGATTAACAGACACCAAAGCTTAGACCTTTTCTAAACAAAATAATGACATGTGTCATTGTTTGTTGTGATTGAATTAAAAATAATCATCCTACAAATGCATCTATGTGAACTTACTCTTAAAATTTTTACCCATAAATGGCTCAGTAAAAATTGGCGAATTCATACCTCCACCCCCGTGGTGCAGCACTAAAAGCTGGCTTGTGAATCAGAAATAGGTTTATTCCATGGTGCAAATATTTTTTGGCCATAACACCAATGTTACATTTCACATTTTAACAAATGCATCTATATCAGCCCTGATACCCCGCACAATTCTTGTGTTCATAATCCTAAGATCATTTAACCTGTGTGTTTGTTTTCTGTTCATATATGAAACATTTCTTGCACTTATGTCTCCACAAGTCCTCCTACGAGATGTCGCATTACAGATTGACTGACCTAATAATAGACAAAGCAAGTGGTAATTGCATTTGTTATCCTTGCCTGGATTAGGTTGGTGACTGGGCCAGGAAGGGGCGGGAAGGCACGTCTCCAAAGCAGCTGCAAGTGTCTCAGCTCTGTCAGGAATGCCGAGGTGGATGTATTGGCTGGCTGGACAAATGGAGCATGTCTTGACCTGATACACTGTGTGGGGAATTGGGAGAGGACCAGGAGGTGACTGAGGGGCATGCATGGTGCAAGGAAGCCAAAAGCAACCCCACAGACTGGGCTTCTTAGATGTTTAGAAGATATGCCTCTAACTATTCTGGGGCATCACTATACCAATGAACCAGCCTCGGGCTCCCTGTCCCTGGTTTGTTTCTGGACTGGTGCCCTAGATGGCATCCCCAAATGACCGAGAGCACACCCTGGAATTTCAGATCACACAGTAGGTTGTAGTTTCCAGGCACCTTGCATTCACTAAGAGAAGCTGTAACCTTGATGGCATAAATGGCCCATAGGAACTCTGCCAGGCTGTGGAATTTTTCAAAGCAGTTGAAGCAAGGAAGAAGGAGCTCCAGAGATGCAGTTCTTGCTTTTGAGACCAGCAAGCCAGAGAGCATATTCCTCACCAATGCTGCTAGAGTGCGTCTTGTAACCAGCGGCACCTCCTACGTTAGAAATTGTGTTTTTGCCAGTACTGTCTTCTGCTTTGGAGAGAGTCTCTTGACTGGGACATCCCCTCTGCTCTGAAAAAAGTCACATTGTATTCCTGTTTCCAAATGCCCAGCTCCCCTGTCTCCTGGTTCTTTGTCACTGGCTTCTATGTCTGGTTCCTTGGCAATAGCCATGCAGCCCCAAGTTTGCTAGTCTCCCCATCCTCAGAATCCTGTTGTCATCTGCCGCTGAGGTTATGTCGGGAAAGCTACTCAGGACATGGCAGCCCATACCGCTAGAGCCCATGACATATGAATAGGTCCCACTAACCCTTAAATCCTTAAAACTGTTCTCTCTCAGTTCCCAATTCTCATGTCCTACAATCTGAAGTTTCATTTTCATGTCATATTCCCAGGTTTCATTCTGGTCGCATCTTGTCCAAACAGTCCAGTGTTTGACTCCAAATATGTGTTCCTCCATGTGGGGTCCAGGTACATCCACCCTCTAACTCTTGGACTTTATTATTGAAATTGCTGCCATGCAGCCCCCAGTTTGTGTGAGCCAAAACGAATGGTTGAAAGAAATTGACATTTCTGGGGCCTCATTTCTAACCATTGCGTATGCATAAAATTGACCTAAAATATGCGTACGCCTCTTTTTACGCACAAATTGCGGTCTATAGAAAAAAACTTGACGGCAGAATGTGCGTATATATGCGCAAACTCTGACCCATGCGTACGCACATTTTGGAAGAAAAAAATGTGACCACGAGTGAAGAGATTCAAAGAATCAAAACATTTTCTGTCATGTGTTCAGTACAGATTACATTTCTTTGTGCAATGAATTTCGTTCTTTGCTATCCACACATAAATGCCGAGGTTAGGTTAAGCAATTCAATTTTTAAACAAAACAAAATTAGAACAAAAGTATGTAAAAAAAAAATGTAAAATAATAAGTGAGACGTGCTGATGTGGATAATATTGTGCATTTGCAAAAGAAGGAAATGTGCAAAGGATAAATAATTACAGTATGATCAAAAAGCACAGTAAGACGGTGAATATATTAGTACATTTATAATAATTCCTTGTGTGCCTAAATACCTAGATGTGTGCTTTTGAATCTTTGTGCTGAACTGGGTCCAATGTTAGAGAGACGAACCGCACAATCCCGGCACAAAAATACAGCCAATAAGGGCTCCATATGAAAATGAATTCATTTATGTAAATAGAAAACATGTGCATTTGATTAACATGCAAGTTATCTGCGATGCTGACATGGTCCTGACAAACGTGGTTGCATGATAACCTGATATCCCCCCTTATACTGGAACACAGCAGTGAAGGGAGCATGATGGCTGGCTTCTTGGTAAGCTAAAAAAAAAATTGTGTAATTCCTAACTATTCAGTGTACATGTATTAAATCATGTATTTTATGAAATGCAGGTTACAGCGGCTACCCTCTGAAGTGCTGGCTCCTCATCCCCTTATTAAACTCCCAGAGCGCAAAGGAACATCACTATAACGGCGCTCACGCTCGTGCGCGCACTGTTGTGGAGCGTACTATCGGCCATCTGAAATGTAGGTGGTGAAGTTTAGATGCATCAGATGCATCTGACCACTTTTCTTTCATTTCGGGCTCCGTCCTGTTGGCAGAACTCATTTTGTTTACAGCTGTATTAACCTGCTGCCACTCGCTGCATTTCTTTTTGTTCATCACCCCACTTCCCCCATGAGCACATCTATTTCAGTCTCAGAGAAAGTTCTCTCTTTACTTTTCCCTTCGGCTGCCATCAAGCTCACGCTTTCATAAATCTGACTGTTCCTTTGCGTACGCCATTTTCGTCTTTTGGTTGTACGTACACGTTCATTATGAGTTCTATGCAAAGTTTTATAAATGAGGCCCTTGGCCTGTATAATACTGTTCTGTCTTTGTGACTCTGATTTGTAATGATCCTGTGCCTATGTTTTTGTCTGCATTATGGTTCTCTGATGTTTGCATTTTTGTTCTGTTTTGGTTCTGTTTCACCTTATCCTGCCTGTTCTTTTAGACCACTGCCCATGGGTTTGGATAGTAATTACCTCAGAGATGTGCCATTTTGTCAAATCATGTTCTGTGCTTTCCCTGGTCTCTATTTGTTTCCCAAACCACATGTTTGGTTGTTAGCTCCTCCTTGTGCCCAGGTGTTCCTACTTCCGTGTCTTATATATGCTCTTGTGTCTCGCCAAGTCTTCCTTGGAGTAATTTTGCTTTGCTGTCACTAATTAAGATATTTATTTGAGTCAGAATTTTGTACTCAGTTGGTTTGATCCTTTATTCATGGATGGAAAATTAGCCATCAGTGTCACATAATAAATAAATAAACCACCCTGCCAGCCATTAGCAGGTTAAGTTTCAGCCATTATTATACATTATCCTTCTAGGGCACCTAGACAACAGGATATATGAGAAGATAATTAAGGAGAAAAAAGGGAGTAATTGTGAAAATGTTGGTTTTGGTGTGCAATACAAGCAGTAAAATGTGAAATTTTGAGTCTGGAGCACACGTTTTTTTTTGTTTGTTTTTTGCTTCTTTTCTTTTTCAACTCGACGTTCAGGGCTTCCATAACCTCGCCACAAATGTTCTGTAAGTGGATAAGTGGATACTGCCTTTTTACTTCTGTCCTATTTTGAAAAAGGTCTGTGTACAGCCCTGACTGTTCCAGTCTCCATACTATTTGACCTTTTCCTTAGTACATTTCTATTAAGTTTGTAGGGCATGGAGGAGTACTTACAGTGTCACCAGATTTCACTTTAGCAAAATTCCATATTTGCCCTCAGGGTGAACATGCATCAGTTATATCTACTCAATATCAAAGCAGGGGGTTTTGATGGCAAATGCACCTGAGTCTCATAACAGCTCCAATGAATGAGTATTAAAGTTTTACACTAATGACAATGGCCCTACATGGCATCAGTTTACTTTGTGATGTGTCTGTTATTCCCAGTTATCTCACTATTAGAAAGCCCTGCATTGACCGTGTCTTGAAATCAAGTCAACCAAAATAACTGCATATAACAGTCACAAACTCCACAAACTAAAGACCACTACCGTTTTCATACATAAGTCAACGTTTATGTGCCCTCCTGAAGTCTTCCTGACAAGACTGCATCTATCTGAAGAACTTAGTGTGCCACCATCTTGGTTTTTCCATCACTGTATCTTTGTGCAAAGTCTTTAGAGAGAGATATTCTTTATTATTTTAAGAAAATATGGTATTATCACACAAGATAGGTCATTTTATGGTCACTGGGAATTGGAAAATATTAGGGGGCGGGGCTTGAGCTAAAATTGTACATTTTATTCATTTGAAATAAATCCAGGATTTGCCAAAATTATTACTTCCACTTCCTTTTTTCCATTCATTATAAATGGGACACTTTTCTGTTTCGTCCCCAAGACAGCACCGCTAAATGCCAACCTCTTTTGACATTCGACTTCAAACGCCTGCAATTTTCTGCTCACAAAAG
Source organism: Rhabdalestes septentrionalis (assembly GCA_037832545.1). NCBI lineage: Eukaryota > Metazoa > Chordata > Actinopteri > Characiformes > Alestidae > Rhabdalestes > Rhabdalestes septentrionalis. Next base: position 9,051,086 of record JBBMFX010000011.1, read on the forward strand.
CAATTTCATCCAGCTGAAGTAAATAGCTCTTGGAGGTTAAAATGTCAAATAGTTTATGCTAATTCCATCCTCGTGATTTTTAGGCTGCCTTATTAGTGGTCAAGCTTAAATTCTATACTCTGAAGAGATTTTTTTCCCCTACACATCGTTTTAAGAGCCAGGAGCAGGTGCATACTGGTGATAAAAACCAGTGGATGGGCGCTAAGTCAAACAGCTTATTGGAAACAATACCATTTGCCCAAAATCGCTTTATCATGTACATTCTACACACAGCTATATTTGAGCTCTTTTTACAAATTTCATATGTACTGTTTTATAGAGAGATACTTTCCATTTTGACAAAATAAGAATGAGAGAAACAGTGTATCTTAAAAAGGTTCTATTATGGAAAACCTCATTTTTAAACTTACCATGCTTTTGTAGAATACAAAATTTAAATATATTCCCTCAAACACTATTGAAGTTTCAATGCATAATGTTCATGCAATATATAAAATTTAAGACTTCTTGAATACACTGCTTTTGTGATGTCATAAAAAACAACACATTCATACATTCCTACAAGCTTGCAGCACTTCAGCATCGCAAATTGTGCTTCAGAAGAAGTGTTTCAACCTGGAATTTCTTTTGGAATGGATTGCTTACATTTACCAGACAAAGGAACAGTACCAAAGACCATAAAGAGATAGGAAAATAGTATTTTTAATATAAAATGAATTATGATTAGGTTTTGGTGCAAAAACCTACATAAAGGCCATAAGCCTTTGAAGCTGTAGCTTTTATATCTGGCATTAAATTTTAATGTGGGTTTGGCCTCATAGTTGTCTGTAAATAAAAATAAGAAACGTAGTGGCATAACCAAGGTCAGTAATGGGTAGGGGTGACAGCATAAAGATGACTCTTTCTGTCTCCCTGTCTCACACTCTCAGCCCTTTGCCACCTAACACACGCGAGCTGCCTCTTCTCATAGGCCCTCCTAAGATCAAGATATTACTTTTCAGCAAGAGCCTCAGGCAATTGAACGAAGTGTTTGCCTCCACCGTACGTTTGCTCAAATTGCTGTCATTTTTATTATCTAAACGTAGCCCTGAGGCAGGAACGCACTTTGAAAGGGGACCCCATGGACCACTTCTAAAGAAAGACTCCTGGTATTAACTGGACTGAATTAAATCTCCAAACATGTGTAGGGGAAAGAATGGGGCCTTTAGGACCATCCCATGCACCTCCATGATTGGCTACAAAAATAATGAAGATAATTAAGGATGATTCTCTGGAGTCTCTCGGACATGAGACAGAAATGTGATTAGGTTATACCCTAATATTAAGCTCCTCTTTGTTCTCCAATAGCCCTTGCAAGCAGTATGGTACAGAATGAAGAATGCATTTAATGTTTAGGCAGCTAATGTCTTCTGTTCTCACTGGTTAAACTCATGGCTTGGTAAAGCCATACCATATATGGAATATTAACACTATATTCATAATATTTTTAATAAGCTATATATTTTACTAGAGTTGTAGTCTTCAAGTGTACTAGTCTAGTGAACTCGATTGTTTGGCAAGCATAAGTGTGATTAGTGTTAGGTGGAGGGTAGGAATAGTTGGTGATATTACTAGTAGTTGTAGTAGCAGCAGTAGGAATCCTCATCATCACTTTCAGGATCCTTATTAAACCCAATTTTAGCAGTAATACTAGCATCCATCAAACATTGCATGCATGGCAGTTTGGCCTACTCTGCTTCCAGTGTTATGTGTTTGATAGTTTACTCTTTACGGTAATGGGTGTACTTAAAACACCTGACTTTTTGGATATTTGGAATCTCATTCAATGACAGTCTGTAAGGAGGACTGGAAAAGGACATATCTGCAGGTGACGCAAAAAATAACTAGAACTAAAAACACATATTAACTTATAACAGGGACTCTTACAGTGGGAATGGTCACAGGAGACACAAGGAGAACCACAGACAGAAAACAAGACAGGGCCATGGTGGACTGACCAATACTAAGCAAACAGATAGGGGCCATATATATCGGATGAGAATTGGAAACACCTGGGAAGGGATGGAGACGTGGATGTGACATTGATGAAGGGGCAGGGCTATGGTAGAGCTAAAAAATGAGAAAAAAGGCAGAAATGGGCAAAACAAGCAATGTGATCATTCAACATGCAAGTGTATGACAGAACATACCCATTAATTCTCTATAGATTTTAGTTTTTAGTTTTGTCTTATTGTGGTAAACATCAATATGATCAAAATTAAATTCTTAGTAAAAGCAAAGCGGTCCCTTATCACACATGAACAAACCACAGTAGAAAGTGTGAACAATGTGACATTCTGTCTGTGCATTTAACCCATTGGACAGGAACCAATGAGGGGAGCAGTGTGTTGGGTTCGACTATTGTCTAGACTGGCAGGTTGTAATGCTGTGTGATTGTATGTTGCATAGATCGAAAGAGTAGTTACAGCTCTCTAGGAGCATGAACAAATCTAGCACCCCACTCAGTAATCAGTATATTTGTTCTCTTCATACATTCTGAGAAATGTGGGTTTGGAAATCCTCCGCATTCTTCATCAGTGAATGACAAAATGAATGTTCTTGTTCTGGCTCTATCTACTGCCCAAGCTTCTGAAGCAGCAGAGCTGATCATCAAACTGAAAATGAAACATTTGTTCTAGGCTCCTGTACACCGCCTTTATGAGGCAGAGTGTTAGCATCAGCCATGGGGCTTGAAGGCCTATGATTGATGGCCAATAGGCGGAGGCTAACTTTAGCCCTTAATGGTTTAAAATATGCTTGCGTCGCTCTCTCATGCTCGGGCCAAATGAGCCCATGTGCCAATTTATCAAACTGTAAAGCCCAGGCTGCGGCTTAAAATCAGGCGCTTGCCTCCTAATGCCCTTGATATATGTTCTTCTTTATTTTGCTTTATTCATGCCTTTCACCTGCATGTTGGTAACTGGATGCTTCTAGCAATTAATTTTACTCAATATTTGTTTTGATGTAGAAGGTTTCACTTATCATAGGATGTGTTTTTTATGTATTCCATCATAGAAGTAGACAGCTCAGAGGCTGTATTCTAGGAAGATGGCCTTTGGATGTGTCAAAAAATATAGACGTCAGTGACTTCAGGTAACGCTAAACTAGGTGGTCCCCATGTTTTTTTTTGTTTTTTTTTTACATATGTTAAACAAATCATGTAATTGCCCTCAGGAGCAATACTACTACTACTACTACTACTACTACTACTACTACTACTACTACTACTAATACTACTACTACTACTAATAATG
>JBBMFX010000011.1:9065587-9078997 GCA_037832545.1 Rhabdalestes septentrionalis
ATAACCATTTATTAAAAATGTTACAAAAAACCACATGATTTCAAAGGGTGTCCTAATTTTTTCACATGACTGTAACTTTAAGCAGGCTATTATTTAATTCATTTGGAAGCTTCACTGTTGGTAAGTTTACATTGGTAGCATCTGTTGGAAAGCATTTGCAGTTTGTTATAGTAATCCAAGGTACTTAACAAATGCAATCATTTTACACACTATATGGAGACAAGCATTGGGACTCCTGACCATTAAACCAATAGGGACTTTACTGACATTGCATTCAAATGCATATACTTTGATCTGGATTTGGTCCCCCATTGCAGCTCACAACCTCCATTCCAGTTCACCCCAAAAGGTAGTGGATGGGTTCGAGGTCAGAGCTCTGTGTGGGTCAGTCAAGTTCTTCCATACTCAACTCATCGAAGCATGTCTTTATGGAGCACAGTCATGCTGGAATAGAAAAGGGTCTTATGTCCACAAAGTTGGAATTGGACTGTCCAAAATGTATTGGTCTGCTGAAGCATTAAGATTGCCCTTGAAGTCAATAATTAACACATGTCCAAATACTTTTGTCCATATAGTATATATTTTTGCATATTAACATGCACAGGTTTTAGTTACAAAGCCTAACTTTGGTTGGTGCAATAGCCAAAATGTTGCTTAAAAAACGCTTTAGCTAATAATGACAGAATGTCAACAGGATCTGAATTAAGGTCCCTTGGTGCAACAGTTTTAATGTAGTATAACGAATGAACATATAAGAAAAGTGAAAATGGCATTTTTAAATTAACACTTATTTTAAATAAATAAATAAATAACACTGTGAGAGCTTTTTAGAACCATATTATAAGTATTATTCACTCTGAGATGCTGGTCAGTACATGGGTTAATAGGAGTTTACAAATGACCCTAGAGCTGGGAGGTAGTCAAAAAGCATAATTAATTTTAACAATGAATGGAGTTGTGAATGAGGCACGAGTTTACCCTCCAACAGATGCTGTGTTCAGATGCTCAGTTCAGCCTGATTGTACGAGAACTATAATATATGGTGTGTGCTGAAATATACATTGGGCCATAGGCAGCATTTTGCAGGCATGATATATTCCTGCATATCTGAGCATTTTCAACCACCAAAGTTTGGTGTATTTTTAAAACAATTTCACCTCTTTTATGTATAATAAATCTGATATCAATGTAGGCAATCAAAAGCTGTGTTGTGTTTTCATTTGGGAATTCTAGTGTCTTGCTATGAGTAAATCAATAAATAAAAGACGTTTATAAATAAAATGGCGGTTTTTTTATCATCACTAGGCACTGTTTTTAAGCAACTCACTGAACTGCTAACATGCAAAGGCCATGTGTTGCTTCTTTATGGTCCTGCCCAAATGGCACATTTCAAAGGTTTAACCAGTTTCTAACACCTCCGAACAAAGTCAATGCCGGCATTCATTCTGTCAAAATTAGCTCCATCTATTTACCACCTATGTACCAAAAAATATACAATTTAAAAAGAAAACACTGCAATTTCCAGCAAGAAACTTGACAATGTCACATGTCTCTCTTGTTGATTTCTGCAGTGCGGATACAATTCTGGCTCAGTGCTGCACAACAAGGGTGTAAACTGCCGAAGACCAACACTGCGGAAATAAATGGTATTATAGACAAGCATTTATCTTGGTTTTTGATTAATCTATTCTCCTGTTCAGGTTCAAGTCTTCTCTAAATATAAGGCAGAAAGAAAATCAATATTTTGGTCAATTTGTCTGCACCTGTCAAAACACATGAATTTGAAACTTCTTTAATAATGTTGCCTTTATGCTTGCAACAATGGCCGCACCACTTGGAATTGTTTGATATAAGTATATTGTGAGTATGAACTTATTAAAGCAATTTTGAGGAAATGCAAAAACATATGGATCGGTCAATCCACTACCACATCTGGTGACAGACAGCCTGGATTGGCTTCTCTTCATGTCTTTTTGTGATCAAAAACACAATATTAGATATAATTTCTACTTTAGTTCAAGTTTGATACGAGACCAGTGTGTAGTAGCCCAAATAGTACATAAAATCTGCGCATCTTGAATGCTCCTTGTGACTGTATGAATAATAGCGGAATTTCTCTCCTCATGGATTATGGAAAGATTTTTAACAGAGAGACCTTTCTTGGCTTGATAGAGGTTTTGTCATAGCCACCCTCCCAACCTCTTAGAGTCCCAGTGCCTCTCCACTGCCAATTCCACTGGCAAATTCATCTTGTCACAATTGGTCCATTTTATTTTTCTCGATGGCATACAGTTATTACTAATATGTCCTATTTTTTTCACCAGAACTACTCCAGAAGCTGCCTATGCACATCCTGTACTTCTCAGAAATTTCCCACAAACTTGCCTACCAGACCTGCAAATGACCCTTAATACATACAGATATGGTCACATGACATTCATGACTGACAGACCAACCAGTTGCACAGAAGAATTCAAAAGATTAAGACCAGCACTGCACAAGTCAGTTACGATTCAAGCGAAGCTACTCAAGACTCTCAAGGAACCCTATTTAGAACTATGTGCCGAGCACTCCATTCTATATGAGGCAGCCCTATCCCTACCTCTTCAACTACCAAACCAAAACTCTTATTAGCAGATAAATGAGATGGGGGAGATGGAAAATGTGATGCCTTTCTAACTATTCTAAATTTCATTTTTTAGTTTCTGCTGCCGCAACATACCACCGACCGGGCAAGCAGTAGAGGGGGTCATCGTGGTCCTCAGGGCTGATTCTGACATCGCCTATTCCTGTAAGGAATTCACCCACCAACTCAGGGTCAATTTTCAACACCTTGATAAAGAGGTGGAGATCGACCCTGGAGAGTATTTAACCTGGTATGCATCAGAGAGGGCAATGAGTGGAAGCCAGCTTTCATTACAACAACCGGCCATTATGAATCCCTTGTTATGCCTTTCAGATTAAGCTACAGTCTGACTGTTTTTCAAAAGTACATCGACATGTTAGTACACTGAATGTATGCATGGATGATATACTTAAATATTCAAGGAACTTAAAAAGATATGCCCAGCATATGAATGTGGTTCTACAGAGGCTTTCCACGAGTGCTCTACCACATTCTTGGCTTTTCTAATCTCTTATAAGATTGTGACCATAGATCCCCAGAAGGAGGAAACTTTCTGTAATTAGCCCCTACCAAAATGCTTAAAAAGCTCCATTGTATTCTGTGGTGTGCTATTTTCTATGGATGCTTCACCCGGAACTTAGGTTTGGTTGGGGTGCCTCTCACCGCTCTCACAAAGCACACCACGACTGGATTTCAGATCACCATCAGATCTCATTCTCCTCCATGCAGAAACTTCGTTGTGGAGGTGGATGCCTCCGATGTGTGTGTAGGAGTCATTATTTCCCGCCGAGGTCCAGACCAAAGATGCAGTTTCTCAAGAAAGTTTAACCTTACTCAGCTGTGTTACCAGGTAGGGGACAGTAAGCTATTGCCTGTCAAGTGGGCTCTGGAAGTGTGGCATCACTGGCCCCAGGGTGGCGATGAGCCATTTGCAGTCTGGACAGATCTTCAGAATCTTCTTACCCTCCACAACATGAAGCAGTTGAATTCGAGACAGGCGCTGTAGGCTTCCCAAACAAATCCTGCCCCCTGTCCTTGCCCCCAACCCCCCATTTCACCACTTAGAAGGGAGCTGGAAGATGAAGTCCACCTGACACATGCCTTGAAACCTCCTCTGGCAGATGTCCCACCTAGACTGCTACTCGCAGCATTCCCTTTGCATCTGGATGTTCTCCGCAGGGGGCACTATTCCACTCAGTGAAAAAAACTTCATCATTAATTTGGTGGGCCTTTCGGTGGCCTTCAGTGACTGAACATATCTCTGTCCAGGCATGTGTAGTATGTGCCAGGGTGAAGATACCCAGTCAACCTTCGGAAACCAATCAAGAGCTGGAAACAACCAACAGCTGAAACGATTCCTGAGATGCTTTGTAATTGATCAGCAGTGCTCCAGGAAACGCTGCCTCATCAGGGTTGAGCTTTCCTACAACCCCCATACGTCATCTGCCATCGTGTACAGTCCGTTTGATCAATGTAAAGCACCGGATTAACCCTGTCACCTACGTGTTCCAGCTGCCTGCAGTGCACCAGTTCCACACAGTATTCTGTGTCTTTCAGATAAAACTTGTTTTCTTTTCCCCAATGTCTTTCCCTATCCCCACTGGAGTGAGTACTTTCATCCTGATACTTTAATTACATTACATTCAAATACACAGACCTTAATATGGAGTCGGTCCCCTTTTTGCAGTTATAGCCTCTTCTACTCTTCTTGGAAAGTTTTCCATGAGATTATGAAGTGGTTCTGTGGGAAATTTTGCCCATTAATTCTGTATATCATGTATGAGGTCAGGCACTGATGCTAGACGAGAAAGCCCGGTTCATAATCTCTGTTCCAGTTTATCCCAGTCAAAAATCTTCCACACTGGAACACAGTCATGCTGGAATGACTGTTACTTGTAGTTATGTTGCTTAAATTCTTATTGTATTTAAGCTTCTTCCTCAAACTGTGTCCACAAAGTTGTACACTTTAGAGTGCACTTTACGTAGAGTGCACTTAACCCTTTAAGCGCCAAAGTCGCAGGATTGCAACAAGACGTATTCATGACTAAAACAGACCGCATTTACAAATATCGTGCAATCTACCACTGGTTGGCAGACATGTAGTACTTTGATTCAAGAGTCATCCTATTCAAAGTTTTGAGTAAAAAGCGATTGAAATGAGCCTTGTGTCATTGACCCGGCAGCAGAGAAAGGGTGCCCTGTGTTGTTGAAAGTGTGTTGGATTTTAGATAACTTAGGAGAAAAAAAAACGCCAAATGGCTAATAAAAAGTTGTCAGTTGATGATGTCCTGCAAATGATATTCGCCGATTCTGAATCTGAAAGGGAAAATTTTCCTTTTGTACCGGGAAACGGACAAGAAAGAGGTGCTCCAAACGGCAGGCGTGACTGAGCTGTGTCGCCGCTCCACAAGCAGCCGCGATCGGTTTGTGAGAAGAGAGTCTGAGCGCCCTCTGCTTGGAGCACGACTTTCTCGCGTGTCTCCCGGTACAAAAGGCGAATCTTCCCCTTCAGATTCATAATCAGTGAATATCATTCACAGGACATCATCAACGGACAACTTTTTATTAGCCATTTCCACAAATCCCACACGCACACTGAGAAGAGAAGAGCATTCTTTCTCTGCTCAAAATGTGAATCAAAGTCAACTAGTGGTAGGGAATACAAATTCTACATTACAGGATATTTGTAACTACAGTCTGTTTCAGTCATGATGACGTCTTGATATGATAATATAGCCACATTTTACTACTTTCTTCTGTTTTTTTGTTGGTTTCCTCTTTCCTGATCATTATGAATGAGGATAAAAAGACAAAAAGATAAAAAGAAAGAAACTAAGAAACTAACTTCCAAACATCAGTTCAATATCAGCTGTTTCCTTAATATAATGAAATGTAAGGTGGCTGCCACTTCATGATGTCATAATATGCAAATTAGATGAGAATATTTATACCCCGCATAAACTTTAGGTCATGCCCAAAATTTTTCTAATTTACAATAAGTCTCGATCTTTAACCCCTTTTAAGCCACAAGCTTTTGAAATATTGATGTAAAAATCCAGTATTTAAAAAAACAAAAACGGCGCTTTCATTATAAATTGAAATATATTTCTGCTACAGACCTCTGAAGCAATTATATAAAACATTTTTTAGAATTAACATCAATGGCTGGATACCTAAGTATCTGGAAATAAATGAATGAAGAAATGAATGAATGAATGAATGAATGAAAAATAAATAAATAAAAATAAAAAGAAAAAGAAAGATAGAGAGAAAAAGACAGGCAGATTGTGGGCAGACTGGAAAGAGTTCACATGTTAAAATCTTTAAAGATAAACATTTATATGATTGTGTGTGATTTTTTTCTCATTAGATCTCAATTAAATTCAAGATATTATTCATGAATAGAGTAGATTGAATGCCAGAGATCATACTATTTATGGTAATCCTGGAGTTTAGGACTGCCCAGGTATTTCTCAAGTTATCCATTTTTCTGTTTGAGAAAACAACACAGCCCATGACCAATTAAAAATTGGTCCCCCATACGCTTGCTGCCCCTCTCATTCTTTGTGCAAGAGAAGTAGTTTGTATACAATTATCCATGCACCGCTGAGAAACAGAGAACACAAGGGAGAGAGCAAGACAGAATGATATGAAAGACTGAGATACAGGGATGGAGAAAGAAAAAGAGAGACTGAGAAAGAGAGAGAGAGAGAGAGGGAGAGAGAGATTCAACGCAGTGTTTCGGTAAGCGTAAAAAAATCAGTTCTAATGCTTTTTAAAGCTGTTCTTAATTCCAGTTTGAGACATTTTCAATCTGATATATAGGTGGGATTAAAAAGCACCACCACATATATGTGGCAGTACAATCTTATTAAAACATTAGTAATACGTCCTAAAAAGATTGTCAATGAAAAATGATTCAACACATTTTGCAGAACTCATACAAATGTCTTTCACAGGAGCATGCTTGAAGTAAATAGTGACACCACTCACATAAAAATGTATTTGAAACCAAGACAGATTCTAATTTCATTTATGGTTTACCATTCACTAAAAAACACATTTTCTGGTCGTGACCTGAGAGATAAATACACACAATACTGGGCAATCTCCATTGCAGTTCATCCCAACAGTGTTGCATGGGGTTGTGGTCAGCGTTCTGTGTGGGCCAGTCAGATTCTTCCACACCAAACGCATTCCAACTGTGTCTTTATGGAGCTAGTTTGTGCACTGGGGTACAGTCATGCCGGAATAGAAAAGGTTCTTCTCCAAACTCTGTCCTCAAAGTTGAGAGTATGATGTTGTCCAAAATGTCTTGGCATGCTGATGCATTAAGACTCTCCTTCAGTTGAAGTAAGGGGCCTAACCCTGAAAAACAGGTTTGTCCCCATTTTTTGTCCATATAGTGCATATGTAAATATATATATATATATATATAAATAATTTATATTGCATATGTGGTACCCATCTCGAGTCTATTTTGTGTGTGGATATGTATATTGTATTTCAGCTGAAACATAGTTCAGATCTAATTATGTGCTGAACTGGATGTATCAGTACAGCAAATACATGAAACATGGTGCTAGTCCCATTCATTCTTTATGCTTAAGAATGTTTCTAGGCATTCCAGAATTAATACCTGCTTTCATAATCCTCCTAATCTCCTGTTGTGTGGGAGGCAAGTTTCACTTGTAGAAAATGTCTTCAACAAGAGAACTGCATTGAGAACTGCATTCATATCAGATTAATACCCACAGAGGGCACACATTGTTCCTGTGTTCAGTTTGTTGTGTTTGGTGGATGGGGAACATTCATTCCCTTTTTGAATCAGAATCTGAATCAGAATCAGAAAACTTTATTGATGCCGGAGGAAATTTCTCATGCTATGACTGCACAGACACACAGAGACAATAGGAGTATAAAATAAATCTGCAGGAAAATAATATAAAGAAACACTATGCTATATAAACAAATGCTGGGGTATACACTACTTACTGATAGTTAAGTGAATTACTTATGACACAAATGGTGGTTTGGAGTATGTTATTACATGTAAGAGTTCAGTAGTATATAAGTAACATAGACATAAGTAGCAATAGGTAAGACAATTTAACATAACAATAATAAGATATTTCACGTAATGAAATGATTATAATTTAGCACCTAATTAGAAAACTTGGTAAGACTTTTACACATGATATGACATTGCACATAATAATAATGCTTTAGCATTCATAAAAACAATTTCACATAATAGTAGAATAGTAGGATAATATTAAGAACATTTCATGATTGGTTTCATGATTGGTTTATTTAACTAATCAGAAATAAGCAAATGGATTCATTTAACTTGATTAGCTGTTTTCAGAACTGTCACAGAACACACCCTTCACTAATTTACACTGAGGCGTTTGAAGAAATTTAAGACCACCGTTACCTGGAGTGGTGGACCAACAAAGATCACTCCAAGAGCAGGACATGTAAAATTCACAAAGGAACCCAGGGCAACTTCTAAGGCCTGTCTTTCATTAAATAATGTAAATGTTCATGACTTTACAATCAGGAGAACACTGAACAACAAGGGTGAGCATTACAGAGAGACAGAGAAAGCCACTGCTGTGGTAAAAACATTGCTGCCTGTTTGCAATTTGTTAAAAATTATATAGATGAGAAAAAAAGTATATTGGAAAAATGTTTGTGCATGTGTCAGGCCACAATGACAATCCAGTTTAGAAATTCACTTTGAATATAACTCCACTCCAATAACCCAGTACACACCACTACATAGATCCTTGAGGACATGATCAAATTCACCTTCACAGTTGTAATCATATGACTCCGATATTAATTGGTAAAATAATCCCTTTTTGTATGAACCTTTGTGAATTATTTACAGGGATTTTATCCTGCATACCAAATCTCCTTTTTCATGTTCAGTCTTTTTTACCTGTTTATCATATTATATCATCCTTTGTTTATTGCATTGCCTTAAAGGACCATAGTTGCCCGAATTCTGTGGTTTGGCTATTTTGTATGAAAAGTTGTATGTCTTTGCTAGTTAGACTGCTTTCTGGTTTTGATATATCACTTGTATCTGTTTTTGTTGAATTCAGCCTATTGTCATAAACCTATTGGCAGTTTATACTCTGTTCTTGGATTCAGTCTGGTCATGTTGTGATAGATGTGTACAGATGAGACCAAAATATCATATTTATTTTGACTTAATTTCTGATTAGTTAAATAAACCAATCATGAAACCAATCATGAAATGTTCTTAATATTATCCTACTATTCTACTATTATGTGAAATTGTTTTTATGAATGCTAAAGCATTATTATTATGTGCAATGTCATATCATGTGTAAAAGTCTTACCAAGTTTTCTAATTAGGTGCTAAATTATAATCATTTCATTACGTGCAATATCTTATTATTGTTTTGTTAAATTGACTTAAATTAAAAACATTATGTTTGCAGAAAGGAAAATGTATGTATGTACATCCTTTTCCAGAAAACATTTGTTCTTCACGGTGTGGGGAAAGTTACTTTGGACCATATGCAGAAACATCTGGTTGTTCGCAGCTGTTGCAGGAAACTACTGCATGCCGCTGTGTGGCCAGATTATAAAATGTGAATTGTTGCAAGAGCCAATTTAGGCTTAAAGACAACCATATGTATTTCTTTTAAAATAAGTATATGCTTTTTGAAATTGAACAAAAACATCATCCTTCATCATTCTGAAAAAATGAATATAGCCAGACCTTGAGCAGCACAAATATTTTTTCTAAAATATCTCCTGTGAATTGCACAGAGGTTCACTAATGATGTGTTTAAAAAAGAAAAAAAAAATCAGCCGTGTTCCCCTTCAAGAGCAAAACTGCTAAAACTGGTAAAAGGTTCAGGGAGGAAACAGAGAGAGTGGAGGGAGAGAGAGCGTCGGATGATCTCTCACGTGAATCCCCCGAAGAGCAATAAATTGGATGATCTTGTATGAGGGAATACTAATAGCTAGCTGAGGTCAGAATGGACCGCCTCACACACCTCGACTCCATTCTCCCCCATTATTATTTCTCACCTTGTTAGCCCCAAAACCGGGCCCAAAGTCTGTTAGCAAGGCCCATGCTGCGTGATCAATACTGCAGTGAGCCAATACTGCAGGAGAAACCAAGCGTGGCATACTGAGAACAGCAGCACAGGGAAGATAGTGGGAAGAGATAGAGATGGACACGAAGGGAGGGGGGCACTTTTCACAGTGAAATAATGGTAGAGGGCTTTAAAATAATTGGCAATACCTCTTCCTGGTCTAAAGCTGCAGATGGATCAAAACCACCAGGGAAAGCCTGTGATATTCAATTATTCATGTGTGTATGCATATGCCTGTTTCACCATAACAGTGTAATGCAGTGACAAATGAATCCTTGTTTGTGGCTCAACAAATAATCTAGGCAATGTCTTTGTTTAGCCGAAGAAGGCTCTTCTTGGAGGTTCTTCCTGAGGTTGCACCTATATGGAAAAAACATAAGAGGACATTAGTAAATTTCCCTAGTTACTGCTGCAAAATCTAGTCTAAATTATTAAGAGAATACCAGTCGGTACCTTTGTTTTGGATGGGATTTTTTTATGTGTATAGCACTAAATGGACCTAGACAGATGTAGAATTCCTTCGTAAGTGCCGTATAACAAAATACTGGTGTAGATCCCAGTTAACTCAGGGCTTGATAGACACATTGTTCCTACAAAATCAGCACACAAGCCAACACTTATTTCCTCATACATGTGAATTTTGGAAATGATAAAAAATCATGGTAGAATCCCTGAAAAATTTGGGGCCTCATTTAGCACTAATTATCCTATACCCTCAAAAAGTGCAAAACTGGGCAGCTGTTGGCCTAGTGGTTATGGAGTTGCCCCTGTGACCAGAAGGTCATGAATCAAAGTATTGCTAGTGAAAACACTGAGATAACAAAGATACCATTCCCACCCTCTGCTCCCTGCATGCCCCTGTTGGGGGCAGCCCTCTGCTTCACTTGGAGAATGGATAAAATGCAGAGAAACAATTTCACACTGTGTACCGTGGTGTGGTGTGTTCACACATGACTATAAGGGACCACTTTATTTTAAATTTGCCTTTAAGTCTCAAAATTGTGTTGAGCATGACAACAGCAGCAAACACAGCATGTAGACCAAGGCACAGACCACATACATGTTTCTGGATGAATGGTTACACCTTTGGGGTCAGATGTATGTGTGTGATAGGATGCAATGCACAACATGCTGTGATCAGAATGGAACTCTCCTGGAGAAAATGTTGGTGACAAAAGGACTTTCTATTCATTTCCAGTTTGTGAATAACTTTATTTTTTCTCTGGGTTTGAAGGCTTTGTTAAAACATTAAAAAACACAAAAACCTTTTAGGAAAGTGCATGCCTTACAAGCTTCAAATGTCCGTCTTTGGTTGCCAAGTGTCACGAAAGGGCTGTGCCCGTGTGACGGTGGCTGTTAGGGCCACCGTCCTTTTTTCAGTTCAGTAGGCTATTGATTGTGTTTTGGGGTTTTGGGTGGTGTTTCATGTATTCTGTTCATGTCTCCATGGTTTTCTGTTCTAGGACTTATGTTGAAGCTCTGTTGTGTTTTGGTGGTCACGTGTTTGTGCGTCTGTGTGAGCACTGGTATAGGTTATTATTAGTTCACCCGGTTTCACCTGTGTCTTATTTAGGTCTCGTTAAGTCATGTATATAGGTCTGTTTGTGTTTGCCACTCACCAGCTGTCTATCGCCTCACTCCCCTGCCCGTGTATGTTCAGCCTGTTTAAGTTTGTCTCCGGTTCGGCCCGCGTGCCAGGTTTGCTTTCTCTTTTTTAAATAAAGTTTTTTTGAAATGTTGTCACGTCCCCTCATCCTCCGTTTCGTCCCTGAGGACGAAAGAGGTAGCTCACTGGTGAAGGCTCGCGCTGGATCCCGTGACAGCCCGTCCATTCGGAAGTACTTTATTGTTATACAAAACAAAGGAAGGCACAAGAGCCAAATATCAAGAAAAGGAATAAAAGAAAATGAAATGGGCACAACTCAGGGTAAAGATGACAGTGGACTTACAACTTAAACTAAAACCAATTTTGGGTCACAGGAATCTCGGCAGAGCTGCAGGTTGGAGCCCCTCCAGAGCTGTGGGCTGGGGTCTCTGGACATTTAGGCCTCAGAAACAGGAGCCACAAGAACCGTGGCCTCAAGAACCTCTGTGGAGCTCACAGTGAGCTCACCTGCTCACTTCCTCTGTGCTGACTGCTCAGCCAGCCTTTTTGCAGTCAATTGGCAGACCTGATCAGGAGGCTTCGCAACCCCCTATGCTGGTTGTCGGTTTTATCGGTTTGGAGACGATGAGGTCGATGAACATTTCTGGTGTGAGACTCATCGTCCTCTGAGCTAATACACCCTAGCAGCTCCTGGGTGGTATACGGACTCACTCCGGTCAGTTCGTCATCCTGACAGGGCCAGCGTATCCCCCTCAACGAGTTACGGGTTACGGGTGCCCATGGACCCATGTCAAAGACTGCTGCCCCTTGGTAGGTCAATCCATTGGTCACGTAAGGGCTGTGCTAGTCCAGAAAAGAGGTGCAGTCGCAGACTTCCATTTTGAAACACTTTTTTATAATACATAACAAAGGAAGGAATGAGGGCGAAAGTTTAAGAAAAGGAATAACTGAACAAAACAAAAAAACTCAGGGTAAAAGTGACGATGGACTAACAACGTAACTAAAACAGATATCTTTTATATTCAATGTGCACAAACCAACGGCCAATGAAAATACAAACATAATTATTCCTTGATCCCTGGCCAGCTGAAAACCTTTATTCCTGAAGCCAACCAGGGACGAGGTTACACCCATAGTCAAAATCAAAGTCCCCATACAACTAGTCCAATGGCGGCCCCTTGCGGCCACCGACTTGGGTCATCACACCAAGAAACCACTAAGCAGCCTATGGAACAGCAGTTTTATGCTTGTATAACAATAAATTATAGCCGCTAGCAGAATTTATCATTAAACTAAATTATGATGCAGTGGATGTGTCTTGATTACATAACCCAAAAAATGTCCAAGATCATACAAAAATATGACTCCATGCTGTGTTGCCATTTAATGGATACAGCTGATAATGCCAAGCAAAATGTGTGGAGAGAAAAAACATGCAAAACAGCCAGAAATTTTGGGATCCAGGCCAATTATGTTTGATCTCATTACTTGGAATTAAGCAGAGAGTGTGACCACAACATAATCCTATTTGCATCACTAAAGTCACATCACACCCTGTCAGGTAAATTGCTGTATGAGCTGATTTCACAGTACACTGATGTGTAAAACAGAGTAGCTCTTCTTTCACTGTGGTCAATTAATGTTATGTATGACATCCAGGTCTCCTCACTTCAAAGCAAATATTGTTCTAGAAAAGACAGATATTAAGGATGCATTAATTTTATGAATGATATAGATAGTCCAGATTCCGTTTCCTAACAGACAATTGGGTCAAATTTTATTTGTCTTTATTTTTAACCTGAAACTCTCAGGGCCCGATAATGCACACAGCACACCATGCTTTCGCAATTCGCAACCCATCATTGCTGTTTTGTGCTAGTGAATCGTTCTTTTTTCTGGCAGAAATGTACGTAGATACCTGATGGCATTGCTCTTTGTCAGGCGTGTCCCTGAATAGATGGGGTGTGGCGTGGCGCATAGTGCGAATTTGCTATTTTATGAGAAGTGAAAGTCATTTCGCCACTGACCAGAAAAAA
>JBBMFX010000011.1:9079097-9097194 GCA_037832545.1 Rhabdalestes septentrionalis
ATAACAATTTACAATTCACCACAAAGTAAAAATCAATTCCCTACTCCATCACTTTATCAGATAAACAAGCCCATCTGCCCCACTTCTAAAAAAATATCTCTATTATCTCTCACAAGTCTTACATATAAATTTCTTTTTTTCAATATGATGTTAATAAGGTTTCATATCATTTAATCTGGTAACTATTCCATCTTTAAATTTACTTCAATTAATTTTTCCCAAAATTAAATTCTCTATCCATTTTATCTAACCGTAAAGGAGGAATATTGGATATGGTTTCACAGGTGAGCTATAATTTGCCAGAGAAACCTCTTTAAAAAATGAGTAGGAAGTGCAAAACTATGTAATCATTGCTTTGGATTTTAATTATGGGGCATGATTGTTTTTAATCATATTTGGTGATTTGCAAGATAAAAGGGTCTAACATCGAACCTGAAAAAATTCTAGGAGAAACACTGTCCTTGTGAAAGAGTTTTCCTAATCCGCTTCCAAACAAATAAATAAAATGACCACATAACGGGAACTGCAAAAGTGATACTTGCTTAGCATCAAAAGATCCACTCATGAAACATTATGGTAAGGTTCATCTCTAAGAATGACCCAATAGCACCTTGCAGTCTTTTACAGTCTTATCTCTGAGGCCACACTGCATTTCATTACACTTCGTCTTCACTAGTCCACCTCTGTAATTACCCCTCAACCTCACCCCTAACCAGCCTGAGTACCTACTCATTTATTATCAACTGCTCTTGCACCCTAATTGAGTACAATCAGGTACACTGACATTTAGACAGCACGTACAGGTTCACAACCCAACAAATTCCACATATTAAAGCTTCTCACAAGGAGGGGCATGTGACTAATGATGATTATCATGTGCAGCTTGAGCCTGCTTGTGACATTTTCTTGGGCCTTAGACCTCATGAGGATGACGGTGAGTCGCCTGGTTATTATATTTGCCCAGGCCCAGATGGTGGAAAAGCTGGAGATTCTGTCCAAGGGTCAATAATATGGTGTGGGATCATTTGCTAGGCTGGGTCAAAAAAGTGACAAATTAATTATTAATATGCTCAGACGCCTGAATTTTATTCACCTGGAATTGTAAGGTAACCCAAATTTCCATTAAAGGCTGTCATGAACGTCTGTATCCAGAAACCTTGACATGAGTGAACTGCACTGGTTACAATGACATGCATTGTAACCAGTGACCTTGATCTATTTATAACCTCTGATTATAATAAGATGAGACATGAGATAAACCTTATTAGTCCCACAAGTGTGAAATTTGGAAATAACTAAACCTTTGGTGCTGTTATTGAAAAAAATATATAATGATCCACCGAGCCCTATGGCTACAGACAAAGGCAAGTCACACATGAAGTGTTGTGTTCATCTCTGAATCAGGGACGAACATGTAGGGATGGATAGCGTCTCTGTTTTCTAACATTTGTACATGTGTTAAGTGCGCAGCATTAGCATGTTATGGGTGGGACGTGGCCAGCAATAGCTTATTTGCATAAAAGTGACAGAGCTCATTTAGAAATGGCTCATTTAGAAAGGACCTGAAACTCTTAAGAATAGAGATGGTGAGATCTCTTTATGTACTTTTTGCAAAGAACTTCATGATCATGTTTTGTGTATCCCATAGACCTGTTATAACTTATTTAAAAAGAGGTCAAATATGTCCCCTTTATATTTGAAGTTTGGACAATATTTTTGTAGTTATGTATTTGGCATATGCTCTGTTGCAGCATGACCTTTAATTTTAATCGTGTTGAAGACGTAGGCAAATGTATCTTTAGAAGTCTTCCCTAAGGACTCATATTGGTGTAGAGTGGGGAGTTTGCATGTGCAAGGTAAATAAACTCCAGTCTGCAGTGAGGAGGAGGACAGAAATATTACCCACTCTGCTACACCAGTCTTCAATATTACAACATTACAATATCACTAATCTTTCAAAATCACAATAATTTTTTTCTGTCCTTCAAAACCTGATGCTCTAGTGATTGCTGTTTAAAATAAAAATATGCAAAATAATGCAAGTATGATTTAAGTGCACTTTTCCATTGTCTAGCACCCACCCATTCCTACTCATAGCATACTGTGTTACAGTGTCACAGCTGCTTTTTACAGAGGTTCTAACAGATAAATTAAAATGCTTGGTGAGGAGGAACAAAAAAATGAATGCACTGAGCCTCATTATTTTTAAAAAGATGCTGACTCATTACTCTGATTACTATGCACTATCGTTAAACCTACACACCAAAAATTCCAAAATATAACCACTTACAGCCATCGCGCACATCAACATTTAAAAGGGTGATTCAATTAGGATATACATTTTAAAAAAATGCATTTCACTTAGTACAACCAGACCAGAGATATATGTTTATCATTTTTTTTCACCCCTTTCGACTCTTCAGATGTAAGTTTTGAATCAGGAATCTTCTGCTTGGTAGACAAGCACTTTAACACTGAATCACTTGTTATCCACAGAGTAATCCCAGTCAAACAATCACAGATGGACATAGATTTTTGGGTCGTAACAAACTTGCCTGCCCTGAGTGATTCATGAGCTGTAGCCATAGTGTCTAAAAATTCAGCTCAACAGATGGTTTCTGCGGAGATCATGGCTGTCTTCAAACGTCGCCTGAAGACTCACCTCTTCAAGAAGCATCTGGGTGAATAACTATGTCTCTCTGTTTCTGCTTGCTTATTTCTCCCAAAAGAACTCTTTTCCCCTTCCCTTCCTTACTTTTGTCATAAATATTAACTTCTGACATTTCTTTGGCAGGTGTTGTTTAGGTATACCTAGCGTGCAGCAACTTAATTGAATAGTGGACTTTGATTTAAGTTTAGCTTTACAGGTTTTAGAAACAGATGTGGACTATGTGAGCACTGATGTACGTCCAGCTTGTGTTGATGTTTGAGGTATCATACTTCATGCTTAGCTTTGTTTGGTGTTCTTGTGTCACATAGAACCCAAAGTTATTTTAATTAAAAAGGTCATAAAAACCACTACAGGTTGTAAAAATGGTCTTACACATAAATGAAGGTAAAGAACAAAAAACTGCCCACTTTTATTAGTGGGTTGGGGAAACCCACAGAAGGGGGGGGGTTGCAGAAAGTGGCCCAGTGGTGGCTTGTTGGGTGAAAGTGCAGTAAACGACCATGTAGGACAGCAAACACTAGTTGTAGACTGTTTTACACTGTTATTATTAGTTAAAATCAGGTTTTACTAATACACTGAGTTCTAAAGGTTGAACAAATGTAAAATGAGATAAATAAAAGAGACAATCCCTTTGAATGTTTTGGCTCAGTACACTGCATTACAAGTAAACAACATAAACACAGCAGGACATTCAGGTTTACTATGAATAGTTCTACTTAGTGGCCAATTAATGTGAAATTCATAAGGTGTTAAAGAATACTAATATGAATATGCTATTAAAATTACATTCATAAAATATGTTATGCATGCCAAATGCCCAATTTACTTTAATTAACTTTAAAAAAGCATAAAGCTGTGGCTGAGAAATGGTTATTTGCATTTTATAGCACCCCTATGGATTCGGGGGCACCAAACTTGGAAGACTGCCTTAAAAATCATATAATGTGTCAGCACATAAAATTTCACAAGAATTAGCAATAGTAATTGCAAGCTGGATTCATGCCTTTATCCTAGACTCTTGCTCAGAGTGACACTCTTGATTGGGTCTAGAATTGAACCTTGGGCCGATGTGTTGTCCCCTGTCCCTGAAAAACAACAGCATAGAGAGTAAACATTTATATAAATGCCTGTTAAAAGCTTACACTCTCCATGTTTAACCTACAACATGTGATGGGTAGAATTAACTTTGACATTCTGATATTTCAGTTAGATTCACACTACAGGTTTGTTGGTGGTTTCAAATCTGCTTCAAGTCCTATTTCTGTACATGCCTCAATTTGACCAATATGATTTGATTTCCATTTTTTTCATGATTCAAGAATGAGGGCTTTTGCTATCTGTTCTGCTCAAATCTGATCTGGTAAAACAAGGAAAGGGAAGAAAGAAATAGAAGGGCAGAGATAGGACAAAAAAAGAAAGTAATAAATAAACAAAGAAAGAAAGAGAGAGAGAAAGAAAGAAAGAAACACACCAAATAGACAAAAGTACATGGGCACACCTCTTGTCCATTGCAGTCAGGTGGCCCTTACTTCCAGTGAAGAGAATCTTCAGCATATCAAGACTTGCTTTGGCACCAACATTTCTTCTAAATTCTGGACATTTTTTTGGGAAGAACCTTTTCTATTCCAGCATGACTGTGCCCCAGTACACAAAGTGAGCTCCATAAAGATATGACTGGATGAGTTCAGCATGGAAGAACTTGACTGGCTCACACAGAGCCCTGACCTCAACCCCATCCAACACTTGGGGATGAACTGGAACGTAGATTGTGAGCCAGGTCTTCTCTTCCAACATTCTTGTCCAACCTCATAAATGCTCAACAGAATTAATGAGCACAAATTCCCACAGAAACACCAAAATCTTGTGGAAAGCCTTCCAAGAAAACTGGAAATTGTTATAACTGCAGAAGTTATGCATTTGAATAAAATATTACACATTTTATTATGTAGTGGAAGTAAAACATCAGTTTTAAGCTGCTTGTTTGAAGACGGCCTTAATGTTAATGAAAAGGTTTGTCCTAATATAGACAGGCACAATGACTGTAGTCAAGGAGATATTCCTGCATTGTAAGCTCTTCATTACATTGTTGACTAACACAGGATAAAAGTATGGTGTAATAACACATATTACAAAGCCTTTCTGGATGGCAGACTTAACAAAAAAACAAGCTCTGTGCTTTCCATTTCTGACTTTTCCCATCTTGCTTCTACTCCTCCTCCTCCTCCCTTTCACACTTTTTTTGTTTTCAGAGAGTTGAAAGGGACCCCGCAGGCTTGCGTTTGATGTTTTAAAAGGTACTTGCAGAAAGAGTGCTGAGTTTGCACTGACTCTAAAGATAGTTGGCATAAGTGGAGTAGGCGGGCGGCCCAGCTGAGCTGGCTGATGAGAAGTGTTCTGAACTCGCCCTGCTTGAATGTGGGCCAGGAGAGAGCCTTCAGCTACGCCGAGACAGAGAGAGAGTGAGATTATGCTCTTTGCATCACAGATTTACTTTAAAGGCCACTTGAAATTGTATTTCCCCTTGCTGTGTAAAAACAGAGCCTGGCAACTAGCATCCCAAAAATATGCATCATAAAGATCAACATGGTAGAGTGAAGACCATCGTAATACTCTCATTTAAAGGATTTTAACCCAGCTTGTGAAGGGCAGGATCGTTGATCCAATATAATACACCATTATAGACATTTTATAATCACATGTACATTAAATCTGTGTTACATTATTGAATGCAAACTTTGATCTTCTTCACCATCTTGATCAAATAATATCTTTATATTGAGCAAGTTATTACTATAACAATAATACCTATGTTAACATAACCTTCCATAATAAATATATACCAAAAAAATATATCTGTTTTGCCAATGTATTACCAATTATTACTCTTCTCTTAAAACGGGCCGAACAAAATCACTTTATTGTTGCAATCAAGTTAGACACACTGATGTAGTTATAAAATTCTATCTTAGTACATTTACACGACCCCATGGTGGTGCAGTGGGGAGAGCTGAGTCTCACAACTCCTGGCCTTGTGTGTTTGTGTGTGTGTGTGTGTGTGTGTGTGTTCTCCATGTGGTGGCGTCGGTTTCCTCCAGAGTCACCTGTTTCTCCCACAGTCCAAAAACATGCATGTCAGGTGAAAGGGGGGGTTTGTAAATTGGCCGTAAGTGTAATTGTGTGAGTGAGGGGTGTGTACGCCCCACCCAGAGTGAGTTCCTGCCTCACACACATTCGCCCCAGGACAGGCTCCATGTTCGCGTGACCTTAGTGGGGATTAAACAGTTAGTGAGTGAGCATTTATAAATATTTTTGCGTTCTTCAAAATGGATTAAAAGAGTGATCTTTTATTCAGACCACAATTTGGACAGTATTACACAAACGTTTTGTGAAAGTTTTTGTTGAAATATTACAAACAAAAATACAGTGAAACAGCAGGCATTTCATAAAACAACATGTATACATTATATGTTGTATTCTGTTCATTTACAATCTCTTCTCCAGTGAGTTTTAGATAAATAGCTTTTCCATTCATATTTTCCAGGCGTGCTCTGTACACTCAGTGGTGAACAGAGTGAGTTCAAGATTAAATGAGTCCAAAAAAATTTAGATTAATCTCAGGAGTAAACCAGTGTTTTGAGATTTGTTTTATTTGCTGCAGAAAATTCAGTGAATACCATTTTACATTGAGTAAACTTTAATTTGACTTCTGATGTGTCATTAAGAAGTCAAAGGGCAGGGAAAAAAAAGGGTTCTGTACATAAAAAATCAAATAAAATGAATTTTTTGACACAATTGAAAAGTCCCAAAACATACGTATAGTCTTTTATTATTAGGTGTAATACATGCTCTTTGAATAGTTCTGTAATGAATCAGTTCATGCGCTATATTCTTAGATATTCAGATTCAGATTAGATAGCAACTTCTACCAATTCAACCGTATGTTAGTACATTCTAACACTTTGTCACAAGTGGATTGAACCAATAAAGGTTTATTTTTATGTTCAATAAGTTTAATATATATTTTAGAATCTGAATGTCTACCCACAGGTGGGGTAATCCACTGCAACATTGGTGAGAAGGGAGCGAGAAAGCATTACACAAACTTGAAACAAATTGTTGCCAAGTAGATCCAAATTGGACTGAAATATACTTAAAACATTAAGTATATTAATAATGGTAGTTTGTATGGTAAAGTAACTTTCTCTTTAAATAATAGCATATTGAGAAAGCTTTAAAAGACAAAAAGGGAATTTTTTTAGACAATCTAACATTATGAAAGGATGATGTAACAGTAAATTTTTCTGTCTATACTGGTAGTATTTTTGTCTTGTTACTTTGAGAGAATGTTTTTATCTTCAAATGTCAACCTTTTTTTTCAAAGGTCATTATATTCAGCAAAATAAAATCGGATTTCCTTCCTTTTTGTTATATCACAAAATGCATACACTATGTACCTCTGGATCTTCTGTCTGTTTATGCACAGTTGTCTTTACACTGTGCGGGAATTATATTTGCCATGTGTATATGAATTATATTTATTATATTTACCTAGCTGTCCATCTTTCCCTCCAGATTTTTGTGTGGCTGCTTGGCTGCTACTGTGTGTGTGTGTGTGTGTGTGTGTGTGTGTATATGTATATATATATAATGATATAATGTGTGTGTGTGTGTGTGTGTGTGTGTTTATTTAATGTATATATATAATTATATAATGTGTGTGTGTGTGTGTTTGTGTGTGTGTGTGTGTGTGTTTATTTTATGTATTTACATGCATAAGATTATTTGGGCTCTGCAGAAAACACTTCTAATGATACCAATATGCACACAAACAAGTCAGACTTAAGCAACTCGGGGACATGAGCTGTTTTGAGTGCAGAGTCAAGCAAAAAACAGAATTAGTGAGACAGAGGGGAAATTCTGCTGGAGTAAGCCACTGCACTAAGACCAAAATAAAAAAAGAGTTTACCTCAGTAGCAGAAATCTGTACATATACAGTATGACAGATTAAGGAAAAAAAAACTCTAAAGAAAAGATTTATTCCATCCAAAAATACCATCCACCGACTTATTCCCCTTCGTTTCTCAGAATATGCAGAGTCAAGACTGTACACATACATAGTTAATACTTACTATAATATAGGGTGTATTTGAGGATATATTTCCTTAGCAGGGTGACCTTGATTTACATTTTGTAACCCTATAGTCCTTTAGATATTGATAAGGCTCTCCTTTCCACACACCAGATCACAACAACCGATATGAATGGACAGTATTCACTCAGTAGTGATTCCAATCACTACTGAGGCTTGGGGTTCTGATCACTGTTAAATGTGCTTCAGCTAATTATCTACAACTTGAGCTCCAATATCTGACAAACATAGGCATTTAAACTGTGGGCGTATCAGCTAATACCTGAAGATAGCATCCTATTTATGATCTATTCATAAATATTAGTAGTTAACATGAGATTAAAAACCATCAAATGAAACACTGAAATTTCCAGCAGTCTTCCTACAAACAGTTTAATGTCAGTTAAAAGCCTCTGTCTTTTGGGTAATGATAGTTTTACTGTTTTCCGGGTCAAGGCTGCTGGCAGAACTGCAGTATATAAGGTGCAACATCAGTGTGGTGTAATGACTCCAAAACAGAATTGGAGAATCCATCAAAATCAGGGCCCTGCCCCTCCCTGCTGGTATAGATGGGAGTGTTGATTACAGTGGGATTGCTGTGTTTTGTTGTTTTCACTCACTTGCATCTCCTGCTGTTTGGATAAGATATTATTTGATAGGAGTGTTTATTTGTGTGTTTATTTACTTAATATAAAATAAAATACAACTATATTAGTCCCACAAGAAGGGGATCTGCATTACTACAGCAGAAAATATACAGTACAGGGTTAAAAGCAGCAAAACTGTAGATTAAAAGCTATACAACACAACAAGATAAAATAAAAAGTACACTTTATAACTAATACAAAATATAAATGTAGACGGTGGAAACAAGACCCCTAATGTGTTAAATAGGTCTGGCTTTACTTTGAAGCTAGTTTTCACTTTAATGTCAGTCTTGCAGACACAGGCTTGTGGAAAAGTCCCTTAGACATCCTTACTATCACGAACTATCATTAATTTATAATTTCACCTTATTTGTTATGTTATTCCTTATCAGAATTTTTATCACTGTTTTCTATCGAATAGTAATATTTACATTTACGTATTAGGTAGTCACAGTTATCCAGAGAGACTATTCTCGTCCAAGGACTCGTGAAACCCCAGGGTATGATTATCTCTGATTACCACTTCAGAACAGCTGCACTAGACATCTGAGAGAAGAATTCCTGAAATAATTCTATACATTATACAATAGCAGCCAAATTATTAAGAACATTACTATGCTAATGTCCTCTGAACGTCTGAACCACTTTTCCTCCCGGAGTGAAATCCCTGTAAAAAGGATCTGCAGTAAATCCCAAAGGATGCATCCCCAAGATTTCACGTGGTCATCACTTTTGGAAATGCTGTCATCTTTCCCACACAAGTACAAAATCTACATGTTCCCTTCGATTAAGAGCTCTAATTTTCATCTCATTTCAACAGTGCCAAACTTGAAGGTAACAGCAGGAGAATTCAGTCACTTGTCATCTCAGGACTGGACTGGAGCTCACTGCTGGATCGCCTTTCTCTGAACACCACAAGACCTCTACAGGTGATCCAGAATGGAGCAGTGCACCTGGTTCTCAATACACACACAACACCCAACTACTGCTAACACTTCAGTGGCTTCCTGGAGATGTTCACATTAGATTTATAACTATCAACCCTAATCGGACAATGATTCTCTTAGAGCACCAATCACAGCCCGACTTAGTCCACTTCTTCTGAAAAGTTCTGTAATTCAGTTTTTTCACCAAAGTAACGACACAAACTTTCCCTGACTGTCAAAACTTCTGAGGCCCTCATTGTCTTCAAATTGTGAGTGACGACACACCTCTTAACTGAACACTTTGGATAGAATAGGTTCACAAATAACACAAATAGGGCCTGATCTGATAGGGACCTGGTGGAGTACTAACACCATGTCAGTTTGAGTTTTAATCTATTAGCAGCTCTTCATTTTAAAGTCTAGTCTTCTAGTGTAAAGAACGTTTTCATATGGGCTACAAAGCACTTACGTGCGTCGGTCTAGATAAGAGCATCTGCCAAATGCTGCAAATGTAAATGTCCTGCAAGCACTGATTTGGTTATCCATACAACACTGTGTGATCACATACTCTTCAGAAGATTCCATTAGCTCAAGCCAGCACTTGAAACATGTTGGAATCCCCAAAAGCTAGAAAATTAGATTAAAATAGCACATTGGAGACTGATTCAAAGTGAAGGCCTACATCTTGTCTCTGCAGCCCTCGGCTTCGTGGCTAATAAAATATACAGTTGAAATTAGGACACTTTGCCTGATTAGGCCTCTTTTCCTCCCCCTTTTGGTAGCAACCAATTAGCTTTAAGAAATGGGCGCCACGACAGTGTCATTAATCTAGCCATCAAGAGTGTGCATGAGATAAGTTAGCCAGGATCCAATGACAGTATTCAACAATAATTAAAGGAAAATTATCACCATTCACTTAGGCAAGTCATTTAGATGTGTGTTGCAGCGCCCTGGGTGACCTCTGAACAACTGCGCTAATGTGAGCAGAAAAAAAAAACAGAGAGGTGGATTCATACTGGAGTGGAGAAACTGGTTACTCTAAAGTGGCCCTTTATAGTTACACATGAACACACCACAGCAAACAGTGTGAACAATGTGAAATAATTTCTCTGCATTTAAACCCTTTATCAAGCGAAGCAGTGGCCAGCCACCAATGGGAGATGCCACGGGAGACGATATCTTCCTCAAGCGAATTTCAGCCACAAGTAATCCTGGGGTTCAAACCACCTACCTTCTGATCATAGGGGCAACTTCCTAAACACTAGGTCACCAGCTGTGCCTTTTGATGTGGTGGCTGGGAATCAAACCTGGGTCAAGTGCTTGGAAGGCTATGCTATCCAATGTATCACCAACGTTTGCGAGGATAAACCACACAAGCACACACACAGTGACGATTTTGTGCAATGGTAGACGTGGACAAAATATTGGTTGGACTGTTTATAGAACCGCTAATAGGAATTTTACATGTTTATCAGACATAGTTACTCTCCCAATAAACTGAGGAATAGAGGCATCATAATGCACCACTGAGGTCCAACTCCAGCACTCCCACAACATGGGCTGCGACACAGTAAAGCTCTATTTCTGACCTGATTGTCCTGATTTATCCTGATTAGGAAAATGTAATTTATTAAACTATTCAGATCCAGTCAAAGACCCTGTCACCAGCATTTCCAGTTTTGTTCACATTTGGGAATAAAGAAAATGGAAATACTTTTTGCAAATTTCTGATTGCCAAACATCACTTTACAGCGCTATATCACAGCCTGTTGGTCTGGCATGCTCTTGATTGTGCCTGACAGCATGATTTTGCACTGTAACGTGGACAATACTTTTTTTTCAATTGAGATTTATTTTTAGATTGGGGAAGGAAAAACATCTATAAACCTGTAGAATAGGCCTAAGCCTGCATGCTGAAGTAAGATCAATGTAAAATAAGTAGCATCTCAATTTTATAAACAGGGTTATGAAAAAAAAACCTTCATGACTTGAAACGATGGAGTTCAGGACATGTTTTAACAGAATATTTCAGACATTTTTCTAAATGTTTGCAAAACATAATCCTAAATATAGAAACAAAGTCAGAGAGTACAATGTGAAGTGATGCTTTGTAGAGAAACTAAGCAGATGTCCTAGCAGAGGAACCAGCTGTCCAAAACGTGTCTACTGGTTGATGTGCTGATTGGCGAGGATTTCTTAAGTAATGCATTAAATTCTGTTTAACAAACATTTTTAGGTCGTTTTTTGCTTAAAACATAAAAATAAACAATTTTTTTTTATTGCAGTAAACTATGTGTAATTTAATCTCTCCTAATCTCTCCTAAATGTAATTTACTCTCTCCTATTCACACCTGCTTTGATTTAAAAATGATAGTTACTGCAGAAAACATAAGAACAGTGGACAGGAGCACATTTGATTTGAAAGATTACTACCCAATCTCAGATGAGAATCTTTGCTGGTCTAAGCATTAGTCTCATTTCTATCTGACCGTAACGGGTCAGAGACGTTAAAAAGTTTCTGTCCACAAAAATGCTAATTACCATTGGTTGTTTGGGAAGCAGGACGCAAAGCAGACACAGTAGAATTGAACTCTGATAAAAGAAATTGCTATCCTCGGTGTCTGTGAGCTCAAAACATTTTTCTGTCTTGAGCAATTTGTACCAAAGGCACTTAGTGTCTGATTTCTTTCTCTTTTTTTGTTTCAGATGTAATTAAACCTGCTAGGAATGCCATGAAAAATAAACTGTGAACAAATTCCGGATAAGTCCCCCCTCAAACGCTGCTCTTTCCCCCTATTTTTCTCACAGCTAATATATTCTGAGCTTTAACACCAAGCCACCGTATGCTAATGTGACACTGTCAAAGGTGACAGGCATGCGTATTAAATGCTTAGCAGATAATACTTTATAAATAACATAACACAAATCCTTCACTTATTTCATTTTAATGTGATTGAAGCTGTGGGGAAATAAAGCTTAATAGTAACGCTCCCATAGTTCAATGAATAATAAAATCCCTTCATTTAAGGTGAGAGAACGTATCTCGAGCACAGTGAAATAATAGAAATAATTCATGATTATGCCGGAATCTGTAGAGCTGGATTAATTCTTTTTAATCAACAGTTTATGCCACCAAAGCTATAAACCTGTGAAAATGTAATGCAATTACCAGAGCAAATGAAATGTTCTTAAAGTGGGCTTCTTTAGCACCGATAAAAAATTTATTGGTAGGATAATGGCGCACCTTTTCATTCCCTTTATTTCTACAGCTACTTACATTCAGTTTGATTAAACTCTTTTTTGAATATTTACATTTTGGAAGAAAGAGAAGAGAGCAAGGTCATGACAGAAGAAAAGAAAACTGGAAATTTATCAGCCGGTGTAAGAGACAATGATACCTAGGACCATTCATAAAAGGAGGGGCCATGGTGCCTCTCGGAGTTCCTCGTGCTTTCATTGAGTTTTTCATGCCATTATTGCCATCATTGTGCTCATTTGTGTCTTGGACCTTGGTTTGGATTTCTGAAAAGCTCATTTTCTGCAAAGTTTCTCATGATAGAATAATGCATTAATTAGGAACCCACTAATATACCATGATTTGTGACCATTTTTACATGATGACATCTTCTCTGGTGTCGGCATTAAAGGTTGTCCTCCTCTATATTTGTAGCTAGTCTGTTTAAAAAAACAAAGACTGTGGGGCTGGAATTTGTCAAGCTTGTATCAATATGGTGTTTTATGAAACAACATAAGGTCGTTAGTCCATGTTGAGGAGTCTAAAGCCAAGCCAACTTGCTAACAACAACAACAAATCCTGAAGAGAGAGAAGAAAGTGTTGAGGCTTTTAGCAGGATGAAGATTTCCGTCTTTCCCACAGAAATCAATTAAAACTGCCAATTCTCATTGATCAAGAAAGCAGGAGATCAGCCAAGTCACACAGGGATTACTAGAGAAGCAGACACCTGACCTGATAAATTGAAAGTAGGATTGTTATTTGCTGTAACCCTCCAAATGCTCTTTGTCTTACTGCTGTTTTAGATCACAACATGTGCTTATTTGTGATGCACCACAAAAAAAATTCTTGATTGAAAGCAAAAGCTCTGGTTTCTTCCACAGTCCAAGGACAGATCAGATCAACTGAGGATTCTAAACTGACAATAGGTGAGAATGTGTGAGTGAATGGTGAGTGTGCCCTGTGGTGGGCTGGCCTAGGGTGAACCCCTGCCTCACACCCATTGGCACCGGGATAGAATCTGGGTACCTGCAACCCTAGTGTGGATTAACCAGTTACAGAAAGTGAAACCAAAAACCTGAAAGAACCTTCATTTTATATATAGTTGTTTTGTTTATGCGTTTGATTAACATAATAATGGTGCTACTGCTCCAAAGGCAAAAATATGGGAAAACCAATGGCTTGCTAAACATATTGTGCTAGTCACATTATTATATTACAAAATAATCATGAATTCATGAATTTTGTTAAATGTTTTAAGAGTTTCATACATAGGTGTCATTTATTTAGAGGCCTTAAACTTTGTTATGCATGCGGCATCTTCAGCTCACTGTGAGGCTGTGGGCTTGAAACCACAGATTTTTCAGGGTCTGCAGTTCATGGTGTAAAATATTAAAGATAATCATGAGTGCGGTTTATAATAAAGAAATTGTGTAACCTCTCCTGCACCACCATCTCTCACCATATCAACGAAAATTATAAGTAGTCCCAAGAACCTTTAAACCTAAAATGACACACATGGTTGTGGCTGATGAGGACAGAATTCACAAATATTTTAACCCACCAATTAAAAGTTGACAGTGAGAGCTTGCTAGGCTCCACATGGCATGGTTAGTGAGGAAAGTTTTATTTATAGGCTCACCAAAAATGTGCTATAGACCAGGGGTATCAAACTCTGGTCCTGGTGTCCAGAACAGTTTGATGGTTCTCCTCCTCAAACACATTCACTAAAGCTGACAATTAACTGGTGAAGTGAACCAGGTGTTTCTGAGCAGGGAAATCACCAAACATTGCCATTTATAGCTAGCTAATTAGGTTTAAAGACACTAATTTAGCTATGTTTGCAACATTTTACCAGTGGCTGTCACAACCAAGCTAACATGCCCTTGTAGGGCCACCATGGGTTTACAGTGGGCTTGTCGGGTTCTAGGTGGGCATGGGCTCTATCTGGGCCAGTAAACGGGCTGAAACTGAGGCCCAGTTGGGCTGGCTAGGAAAGTTTATAGTGGGATGCATGTGGGAAGCCCAGCTAACTTGCATATATGGGGCTTTTGTAATTTTGGTGGAGAATTTATGTTGCTTTTATTATGCATACACTTTTATTATGCATACATTTTACATCGTTTCTGATGGAAAACTACTTATTTGAATGCAATCATTTTAAATGATTAAAACATATTTAAACACAATGTATGTTTTTCAGACATATAATAAATATAATAGATATAATAGATATAATCCTGTCTTACTGTAGACCAGAAATTTAAAATGAAATAAATGGAATGTAACTGATGATGCTTAGTGATAATTTGGTTGTGCTTCCATACTCATAACAGGGGCAGAATGGCAATCTGTGCATTCTGGAAAAGTCAGCTGGATTTTTTCATTTTTGTTTTGCATAAATGACTCCATAATATATATTTTAATGCATTTTGTTTTTGGTAGGCATGATGCTGCAGCCAGGCCTCAGACTTAGTTCAACTTTTCACTTACTGCTTTTTTTTGTTTGTTTGTTTGATTTTTTATATATATTCATACATATATAGTGCCAGATAATAAACGTAGTTACTTAAACTACATTCTGAGTATTTTATTTTATTTTTTATTACACATCTTGAAAATAACATTTGTGAAACCTTAATGCCAGTATTTTCCTCCTTTTCCTGTTATTAACATAAGCATGAACCGGTACTTGCATTTTTAAATTTAAAAACAATTATAGAAGTAATTAAATGGTGTAAATTGTAGGCAAAAACATTAACCACATAGTTTTAATATTTGAAAAATAATTTTGTGGGACACAGGTATATAGCCCAGTTGCCCAAAACGTTTAACCTGTTAAAAACCCATAATTTACCCAAATGTGCAAACCATAGTGGGG
Organism: Rhabdalestes septentrionalis; assembly: GCA_037832545.1. NCBI lineage: Eukaryota > Metazoa > Chordata > Actinopteri > Characiformes > Alestidae > Rhabdalestes > Rhabdalestes septentrionalis. Next base: position 9,094,583 of record JBBMFX010000011.1, read on the forward strand.
CCATGCATGAGCCCAGTGAGTCTGCCCAAATGGGCCCCATGTTTAGCCCATATTAGCCCCATTAGGGATTCAGGTGGGCTGCCACAGGTGGGACCACCATGGAACCTGAGGGCAAGTCTTTGTGGGGCTGCCCAAATGGGGCCAAGTGTGCAACTGTTAAAACATTTTACATTCAGATCAGTTCAGTTACTATCTGTTCCCTCCTTCTATTGTAAAGAAGCCCCTTGTAGTCACATGTGAACTCACCACAGCACACAGTGTGACAAATGTGAAATTCTTTCTCTACTTTTAACCCCTTCACCAAGTGAACAGTGGGCTTCCACCAACAAGGGGCACCCGGACAGCAGTGTGTTGGGATGGTACCTTGCTTAATGGTACTTCAGTAGTGCCTCTAGCAGTTCTGGGAATTTAAACCCACAACCTTCTGACTGCAGGGGCAACACCCTATCCACCAGCTGCCCAAAAATGTATTAATCCTGGAAAAGATCCACACTGGAGATTGAACCCTGGACCTCATAAATACAGGGCTGCCAACTCTCATGCAATGAGCGTGATACACACGTATCTGACTGTTTTCACACACTCTCACACCACACTTCCAATTTCTTACGCTGAAAATCTATTTTTTTCTATTTTTCTAATTGTGCACACTCCTCAGAGCTAGGTGAGCCACTTAATGTCGCAGCAATCCTCGGCAAAAGCAGAAAGTGTTCCCCCACCCCCGCTCAATGTTCGGTGGTTGTCATGCACTGCAGGTTGTTGCTTAGGTGTAGTTAGCCGGTTACCATGATAATTATAGTAGTCACTATGGTGTTTTTAGGGGGAGAGGGACAGCATAATAAAGCAAAAAGTCCATGACCAAAACGACAGTTTCAAAAGTTTTTCATTGAAGTACAAGCATTGATGGCAATAACATAAAAAAATAGAAAAAACAATAATACGATTAATTCTGCACAGCAAATTGTTTGTTTTGAAAAAAACATATGTGTGTAGGAAAAGGGGGCAGAGACATTTTTTGTTGCACTTTGGAACCGAATTGTATCCTTTTCTGCTTCTTTTAGTTTTAAGAGACAGTATGTGGTGTGAGGAAAAGTGATGAAATTGGCCTTTTGGGTTGCAAAAGGGGAGCTTTCCAGAAGGGACCAGACTTAGCTTCTCAGGACGAAGCAACATGTTCTATCTTGGAAAAACAGAGGAGCTTGTGGTGCTGCCCCCACCCAGCTTGTGAGAAACAGTTGACATCCAGTCAAAATGTCAGACTTGTTTTCTGACCGGATGTATTTTGTTCAAGAAGCACACTAGCAGACTCCTTATGTCATCCTATTGTGCTTTCCAGAGTCCATATACATATGATGTTCAATTTTCTTTATAATGCATTTTACATAATAGCTTAACATTCCAGTAGAGGCACTGAAGGGATCACACATACTGTCAAAACATGTGCAATAAAAAAACAAACATTGATGTCAGAAAACAAAGTTTATTTAAAAAAGAGGTCAGTTGAAACTTTATAAGTGCTGTTGGACATGCATTTGCCAGCAGTGAGCACATCAAACAGCAGTTATGCCCTCAACTCAAGAACAGTCGTGTTTGCTTTCATTATTTGAAGTTTAAGACTGAAGAGATTAAACAGTCCTTTAGGATGTTTTCATACATTTGCAGCATTCATCTGTGCTGTCTGTGGAGCTTTTGCTTCCCAGACCAGCCATGCTTCATATTATCCAGTAGCTTTTTCATCTTTTGTAATTAATGAGGTTACTGGCTAATAGCCAAGATAAGTCAAGTAGGAGTTTATCAGTATTTCAACCATCTACACAGTACACAGTGAAATGAAACAATGTCCCTCAAGGACCACAGTGCAACACAAAGAAGGGAGTACAAGAGAAACATGAAAGCAACAGTGCATTAATTGTCAGAGCAAGACAACATATAGATAAACCAATGGGATCAGTAACAGTACTAGTCTGAATGATGAAAATATGACATACTGGACTCTATCAACAGAGTCATTTATGTATGCAAAAATGCAGCTATTAGTGTAGTCAGCCATAAAAACTGATTGAATAACAGCAACAGGACCAAGAATGTACAGTACAAACTAAACAATAAATAAAGCATATTTACAGTGTGAATCTGATTTTTTAAGTGGGACATGAACTAGCTTGTGTGTTTTAAAAACATTTATTATCAGTAAACATTAAAATGATACTACAGGGCAGCTACATTTTAAAGTACCTTGGACAAGGGTGACCTTGATGACATTTTTGTCAACTGGGCAGAGAGGTGAACAGAATTTTCTGCAGACCTCATGTGAATGTGAGAAAATTCATGGGTAATTGTCAGTTGCGTGAGTCTCAAATGCATGAGAGCTTTTCTTTCGCCTTTCTTATACAACTTTATTTAAGTAACTAACAAAGTATTACAATTAACAAACCAAAAAATAATCTAACAGAAACGTGAATACTGGAAAAGAAAGCATGGAGTGAGCTCCTCCTGAAACTGGGGAACAGGAATGGAAATACTGCTCATGATACTAACAAGTGTGTGTGTGTGTGTGTGTGTGTGTGTGTGTGTGTGTGTGTGTGTGTGTGTGTGTGTGTGTGTGTGTGTGT
>JBBMFX010000011.1:9099997-9115146 GCA_037832545.1 Rhabdalestes septentrionalis
GTGTGTGGGTGTGTGTGTGTGTGTGTGTGTGTGTGTGTGTGTGTGTGTGTGTGTGTGTGTGTGTGTGTGTGTGTCTGGGAAGGGTGCAAATGAGAAGACACTTACAGAAGTCTGAATGTTGTAATGTGGAACAATAAAGCTTCTTGTCATTTGTCACACACACACACAGTCAAGCTACACACTCTAATTCTAATCCACACTGAGAAGATTCAGCAGGAAATTTTAACAGCTGAATATCAAGCATTTCCATTGCTGACATTTTTTTAAACAAAGGCTTACTTAAATTTGAATTTAGGTGTTGCACTGGGTCTAAGAAATCTGCTTCAGCCTAAAGCTCTGCATGTGGTTTCACATAAACTGACTCCAGATCAGCACTCCTACTTCTGATGTATTACTGGATCACCAGACTAGACACTGAACATTTCAGCACAAGGCTGAGTTGTGGCCAGACTTATTAGTGGGAAGAGAGACTTACTTAGCAACATCTGGACTCTGAGGGAGTGGAGTTAGCTTTTCATAAGCATAAATACAATTTTTAGTCATTTTAGCACAAGCCCCACACTATAAGCTCCTCCAAACATGACGGGCAAATATACATCCAAATACACTTGAAAGTTAGCAAATACCCTAATTATAAGTGCAAAATAGTGGAGCCATTCTATGTACCAAAATAAACTACTGTATTTTTCTGCTGAAAAGAAACATTTTTCAGGGAGCTTAAAATTACTCATTTAAATGTAATTTAATTCAATCACTACACAAACCTATCTATATCTTCTATCTATGTAAGCCTTCTGTATATCTACCTACTACACTATATGGACAAAAGTATTGAGTTATTTGACCATCACGTCAATTACCTTTTTCATAAAAGTTAAAGTGGAATGTGGGGCTTGTGCGCAATCTCTGTTCCAGCTCATCCCAAAGGTGTTGGATGGGGTTGAGTTTAGGGTTCTGTGGGAGCCAGTTGAGTTCTTCCACACCAAACTCAAACTTGTTTTGTGCACTGAGGTACAGTCATGCTGGAATAAAAAAGGTTCTTCCCCAAACTATGTCCAAGAAGTTGGAGGCATGGCATCATCCCAAAATGTCTTGGTATGGTGAAATATTAAAGTTTCCCTTCACTGGAACTAAGGAGCCTAACCTGAACACTGAAAAACAGGGTGCGTCCCAATATTTTAGACCATATAGTGTATCTATTTGATCTATCCCTCTGGCACTACATGGTCTTTGTGGATTAAATGGACAGTGTTTTCTCTGCCTAACGAGTCATGCCATAAATGCAAAATATGAAACCACTCAACTGATCAAATATTCTTACCTACCTGTTACACCTCAGATCTCCACATATCCCTGTGGTCACCCAAATGAACATTTATTTTTAAGTACACATCAGTTTCATGTTTCTCAATGTATGATAATTGTATCACATTTTAGTTTCTTGGTGTTTGATCCTTCATAAGCACACAACAGATTTGACCTTTGTCCTCAGCAACCACATGAATTAATCATTTGATTGTGAATCATAAATGTAATAATAAATGATGTGCAATGACCATGAACAACTGTGCAACAAACAATGTGAATGTTTCAGCATCTTACACCAGCTCAACCCCCTTAGCTCTTGTCTGTTTAACTTTCTGTCACTCATGTCTCTTCTCATAGGGTCCTGTCTCTCCATGCTCCATGCCTGCAATCTCATTCTGACTGGCAAAAATGGGAAAATGACTTTGAGACATGAATATTCAAATACCTCATTCACAGTTTTGTTCAACTGACAGATGTATTTGGGAACAATTCTCACCAAATATAAAGCAGCCTGTAATGTGCTCTCTTAGACTTGGTTAGAAGTTGTGAACTACAACAAACGGCAGTTGTAGATGGGTTTAATAATTTAGCAGCACGATGTTGTTAATGTAGTTATACCAATACTATATAACACTGTTATACAAGAATTCTGGAATGCTGTACTGTTTTTTGTTTGTTTATTTGTTTGTTTGTTTGTTTGTTTGTTTTTTGCCATGCATATCTCATGAAAAAGTATCAAGCTAATGTACTTGGTCAAATAGTAAGCCCGAACATTCCATAAATTCGTAAATGGGCTTCTAAAACCAAAACATAACCGTTAATGACTCTAGAAATTGTTGCTAAAAGTAGATGTAAAGCTGGCAACCTACACATCTCTCATCTTGTGGTAGAACAATTTTCACACTGATCTCAACAAGCCTTGGCAAATTACCATTCAGAGGCTGCATGTATCATTTTGACGTGCTCAACAGTCTGGATCTCGCAGTGTCACAGCGATACTTGCGGCGTTAAAGGCGAGCACAGGCTGTTGTCACACACACGTATACGCGCATAGGGTATCACTTTCCTTATCTTCACTATTCAGGCCCAAACTTTTTGTTTTGAAAGGAACAGAAACGCATCTTAGGCTGTTAGCTGTTAAGAGCGAGTTCAAGAATGGCTGATCTTATCAGTAGTCTGTTTTGCATTCTCACTGATTGTGTCTACTTATAGTAGGAACACATTTTGTGTAAAGTGGAAATGATTTATGAACTAGTCCCACAATTAGATTTATGTAATATAAAATATGAGCTGCCTATGGGGATCCTAGGGGAGGTGCTGAACAATTGAAGAGAGTACTTCAGCAATTCCTAGAACTCCCTGTAGCATGTGAAGAATGTGGAAATATCCCAGATGTAATGGTTCAGCAAGAACATGTTTGGGGTCCAAATTTGGTTCTTTTTAACTCTGAAGTTATAAAGTAAAGTGGCCCCATATAGTCATGTGAGAACAGCACACAGTGTGAACAATGTTGAAATTCTTTCTCTGCATTTAACCCCTTAGCCAAGTGAAGCAGAGGGCAGCTAGGAACACAGCACCTGGGGAGCAATGTGTGGGGATGGTGCCTTGCTCAGGAGCACCTCAATGGTGGCACTAGCAGTCCTGGGATTCAAACCCACAACCTTTCAAACACGGGGCAACTTCCTAACTACCTAGACACACGTTGCCTACAACTGCTGCATTCGAACATTAGATGCAAAAATAGAGCACCAAAACCTTTCTCAGCCTCTCTCAGTAACTATACCCCCCCTCGACTTGTGGATGGGTTTTAGGATGCTACTAATTTATGGCTGATTTTTGAACCCCAGCCCTGATGTTTTCAGAAATCATTGCCTGTATTGATCATGTTCCGTTAACTCTGTGCCACTTTAGTATACAGATAGTTTGAGATTGAGATTGAGAATTTTTTATTCAATTTGTGAAGGGACAAATGTGGGCAAATTTTGTGTGACTGTTGAGTTCTAGTTTGTTGTTTATTATTAATGCTAGACTTCCAGCTGCAGCTAAAGAACTAACATTTGGGCACTAAACCTGTAGAAATGTGTCAAGTGGATATTCTGCTGCTATGTTTAAACATGTAAGCATTTTAAACAGCTAGTTATTTGATCAGTAAAAGTGAATAAGTTTAAACTCTATTGTTCCAGCCAACAGGTATAAACAGCTTTATGTTTGAGGTTGAAAAATAAATTGCAAAATCATCTAACAAACCTCACTTGGAGTAATACAATACTGCACCAGTCGTTAAGATAAGGTTGAGGATTTCCTCTTGAAGAAATGGTAAAGGCAAGCCGACAAGGGGCATGTTTCCAAACAATGTTGGGAGAAAGGGCTAGAGTGGTGGGTGCTGAGTGAGTTCTCATTGCTGAGGCAGCCGTGGTCATGGCTGAGAAACTGAGCTGAGACTGCAGTGGGTGTGATGAGTTTATAATGAAATTGAAGGCTGGGACCTACAAAATGCTTCAGCTGGTTCTGCTGACCATTCAAATGACACAGGCCACTATCCACACACACACACACATCTACACACACCATTAAATGATGTTACAGCTCTTCCACGGCATGTCAATTGCAGCCCTACATATATTATCTTTTCAGTGATAATGATAGTAATAACGGGATGATAAGAATGATGCCGCTGATGAGGAAAATGTGTGATCTCTTTTGTTTTCGTATGATATGGTTTTCAGATGAGCTATATAATTAGGGTGTCATTATGACATCGTTTCCTATCTTTTAACTGCCAAAGCAATCTTATAAATAATTGTTACACATCTGCATATTCTCATTCTCTTGTCCACTATGAAAGCCATTCAAGTGTGAATGGGCTTTTTTTCCCACAGTCTTTTTATTTTTTTTTAAAGCTTAATGCTCATTTTCTAGCAGAAAAAAAAAAAAAGTTAGGAGTTGAAATTATGACATGGATAAAACTGGTACTGAATACCTCGCAGACACCATTACAAAGTTTTAACAATGAAAAGGGGTGAAAAAGTGTGAGGAGAGCGTTAGTGCAAGGGTCAGGACGGACTCAGAGGTCCCTATTATATCCGACATTTTATCCAGCAGTCTTCAGTGTTGATCCCAAAACAGAATGTGTGAATTCTCACTCCCTCTCTCTCTCACTTTCTCTCTCTTTCTCCCTCTCTCTTTGCTTCTCCATCTCTCTCCCTCTCTCTCTCTTTCCCTCTCTCTCTCTCTCTCTCTCTCTCTCTCTCTCTCTCTCTCTCTCTCTCTCTCTCTCTCTCTCTCTCTCTCTCTCAGGAGAGGTCCGGCAGGCGTATGGCACTGAAGAGCAAATTAACCTCTGAGCAGGGCTGCTCATGGAGCTCGTTAAGCCGGACACCTGCATGCTGCCATGGCCCACTTCAGCATCGTTTAACTTCATTCCTCGCTCCCCTACCACCCTTCCATCCCTCTCCCGCTATCCTCCCGGCCCCACTATGAGAGGCAGGTATAATGTTACGGTTCATACATAAGGAGAGGAGAAACTGGCACTAAAAAGGCCTCAGGGAAATTGGCCTTTTATTAGAAATAATAATAATAAAAAAATAATAATGTATCTGAGGGGAAGGCAGAGGGACTGAGAGAGAGAGAGAGAGAGAGCGAGAGAGAAGAGAACGGAGAATAATATGGGCTCCCTTCCAGATATCTTGCAAACTCTGAGGTTTGGGCAGGTGCCGTTAAAGACTGGAGGTTTAATGCCACAAGGGGAATGTGCAAAGGTGTCCTGCATGAAGCTGCTGCTGGGTTTAGTGTCACTGTACTACCATTTGACCGGCCTCATCAACAGGTTGCTCCTGTGACCAGGGCCACATTTCCATGGTAACAGCATGTATAATACAGCGTGCCTTAATGACCCATGGACATGACCTTTGCGCACTTCATCTCTTATGCATGATGGCCCACACTGTCTTGAAACACAATCAGTTATGTGCTCAACTACTACGAATTAATTTTCAAAAGATTAAAAAACATGGTCCTGCTATTATTTAAATCATTTATTGCTGTCAGCTGGGTTCACAAACGAAATTCAAGATTCCCCCAGATTTGTACGTTAATTATGTGAATATATTAGAATTTCCTATACATACATTTCTTCTAGAAGACAGTGTAACTGCAGTTAACTTAAATCCATATGCAAGCACTCAAAACAAGCAACGGGATACACACACCCTGTTTTTAGGGTTTGGGCTAACCCCCCCTGCTTCCAGTGAAGGCCAAACTTACTGCTTCAGCGCACCAAGACATGCTGGATTATGGCATGCTTCCAACTTTGTGGACACAATTTGGGGAAGAACCTTTTCTATTCCAGACAGCCCTGACCTCAACCCCATCCAACACCTAAAAAATGGAACTGGAATGGTGACTGTGAGCCAGGTACTCATAATGCTCTACAGAATGAAAGGGCACAAACTCCCACAGAAACTCCAAAATATTGTGGAAAGCCTTCCAAGGAGTGTGAAAGTTGTTATAGCTTCAAAGAGTGGACCAACTCCCTATTAAAGTCTATGTAGTTTAATGCAATCTCATTAAAATCCCTGTTAGTGTTACTGTCAGGCGTCCCAATATTTTTTCCACATAGTGTGTCTCATGGTGCAATAAACCAGTCCCTGTCAGATTAGAGAAGCAAGACTGATTCCAGTGAAATCATGTTCCAGAGTAGGGAAGCAAAGCAAGTGTGAGGCAAAGGAAGAGCCTTGCACAAGTGATTGCACAAGCAAACCATTGAACTAGCAGCTTAATTCACTACCTTCTCTGTGTTGAACATGAAGTGATTATTAGCTTGCTGCTCCATACAACATGTGCATTTGGACAAGTCTGCTGTCTGAAATAGACAACAGAGGGAAGCAGAGAATGCATTTCTGCCTGTTATAATTAAAAGCAGAAACATCCCTTTGTTTAAAAAGGAACTAACGGGCTGTAGGGTGTTCGCAAAAAATTCTAGACAGGAATTAATACAAATTATGAGTTTTATTTTCCTTTCAGTGGAAAATCTCTATTTACAATTCTCTACAGTTTAGGACTAACCTGATCCCTGTCAAGCACACGCACACACACACACACACACACACACACACACACACACACACACAAACACACACACACACACACACAAACACACACACACACACACACACACACACACACACACACACACACACACACACACACACACACACTCATCTATGAAATAAAATAAAAGCTATGCAATTAAAGTCAAAACAATGATTTTGTTGTTTCCTTTGTTTTTTCGGTAGCAGTGGTGTGTAACTCACTGATCTAAGGATACAGTAGATAGTGCAGTAGAGACAGTTTTTTACATTTGTGGTGATTGGAGTAAAGAGTAGAGAGTTATGTGTGTTTTGCTGATGAAGGTTGTGCATTTGGTGAAAAGATGATGGGTAGATATTCAGTTCACCATCTTGACAACATCTTGACAACAACACCCATAAAGAACAAGCAAAGGATATCAGTGTTAAAGTAATTCTCCCTGAGGCATGAGGAACACACCTTGAAAAGAACCAAGACTCAGCAAGAGAACCCTCTTCTGGTTGATCCCGGTTTGCGAATGGTTGTGTTAGACATAACAGGAACACAGATGTAGCAACAAGGCAGGCAAATATCAAAGTGACTGCAAGATGGATTTGTGAAATAGAATGTTCATTAAGCAGGGACTGGCAGAAGGTACAGTAAGTGCTGTACTTGGAAGTGTGCGATGGACATATTGATGAGTAGAGGCATCTGAATGAGCCTCGTACTAAAGTGGGTGGTATTTAAATATTGGGGCAGCTGGTGGCCTGGTGGTTAGGGAGTTGGCTTGTGATCAGAAGGCTGTTGGTTTTAATCCCAATCAGCCAGTGGCACCACTACAATACAGATGAGCATTCTGCTCCCCAGGCGCCACACTAGTGTCTGCCCACTGCTCCAACTGGTGAATGGGTTAAAAGAAAGAATTTCACACTGTGTGTTCACACATTATTATAAAGGGACACTTTTTACTGATTGATATTATAAACGACTGCTCAGTTATCACCCTGTGGATCAGTCACCTACTCAGAAGTCAAGCTCCCTAAGAGGGCCAGCCATGACAAGAAGACACAGCCCTAGTGGGGATTTAATCAGCAGTTACAGAAGAGCAATCAAAATGACCATCAAAGCAGCAGGTTCCCAAGAGCCTGGGGAGCATCTACACAAAATAAACAAGGCAGGAATAGCCAGAACTAAAGGCCCATATAAAGTCTAGTACTATCTAGTGAAGAGGTGGATGTAGCAAGACTGCATGTTCTGAGCTGGTTCTTGGTTCCAGAAAGACGTTCTGAGCTGGTTCCTGTACAATAATATATAATGGGTGGTGAAGGTGGCCCAGGTTGCAGCTGGAGTTTAGGGGTGAGGCACCTGGCTTAGCTTGAAGAAATGGATGCAAGATGATGTAGAACTATAATCGTAAACTGCAACGTGTCTAAAATACTAAGTCTAGTGCAGCAGTTCCCAACAGGGGAGTCCCGGCCCACAAGGGGGCTTCAGCGAGCTCTGTGGGGGGTCGCGTCATATTTTTAAAAAATTTTAGCAGTGGGCAATCAAGAGAACGATCATGTTGCCTTAGTTACTTTTATCCCTTGGCTGATCAAAAAATCGACAAATTTGTAATTCATCCTCCACAAAAAAAGAGAGTCTCACTGATTCGCCTTCAGCAGCTAATAGTAATGTCCCAAGCAAACTGGACCCAGGTGAGGAAGCTCCAAACATTTCAGGTCGCAGCAATACTGGAAACGATACACGATCTACAGAAAATACCAAGACAATTACCTGAACTGTGGTTTTATTCCAGTTTAAAGGCCACATGCTACTCATGTTTTGCTTTTAAATTTTACATTAAGCTATTTTAGACATAGTAATAAGCATACAGTTTATTTGAAAACAACATTTTTTGTCATCCTTACTGCAAACTTGTATGAGTGATAATATCATTAAATGTGGCAGGGGCCTTACAATATTTTCAGGGGGAAAAGTGGGTTTCGGGCAAAAAAAGGTTGGGAACCACTGGTCTAGTGTACAAGCGTAAATGGCAATGTAAATGATGTATAGGGATGCTTAGCCTATGGAAGAGAGGCTTGAAAATATTGTTAGGTAGACAATGATTGTCACGGTAGGGTTCTGGGATGGGAATGGGGTGGACACCAAAGCCAAAGCTTCTCCCAGGATACGCCAAGGGTACTTCACGGGGACAAAGGGGTCAACACAGACCTTAAAACAGGAGGAACCTGCAACTGGAAAACAGAAAAAGATGATCAGGGGAGACAAAGACAAGAGACAACAAACAACAAAACAACAGTACGTCAATGAGACAAGACAATGCGACTAATACAGCCTCAGAGAAACTGAGGATCGCTGGGGATTAAATACAGACAAGGAAATAAGACACAGGTGAAACCACTGACGAAATAGGGTAGGAAAACTTGGTAGGGGACAAGGGACCTAAACAGAAACTGGAAATAAATAAAGGGACGAAGGGAAAACAAACATCCAGGAGACAGGGAACAGGCTCTACACAGAATGGGACGGTGCAGCCGTCACAATGATGAAATCCACTTAGGCAGAAAGACCTGTCCCATGCTGCAGTGGTGCGAGTGTCAATGTCCAGGTGGTAATTGGTGAGCTTGGAAAGAAGAGGTGACCAAGCACTAAAGAGGCAGGATGAAAATGCAAAGTTAACAGGTTGACTGTTGAAGTAATGGTGACAGTTGATATTTGAAAGGAAAGATGGATCATTTAGTGACCCAGGAGACTCAAGGCATCAGACTCAAGGTGTTTAGAGAAAGAGAGATTGTCCAGTGTCACCCACATGCCAGACACAAATTCAATTCAAAAGCTTGAGGATCTTCAGGTGGAGACCAGAAGAGATATGGGATTGATAGGTGGGATAGCAAAACGGGAGAAACTTTGATGCAAATCATGCAGAGAGCTAAGGAACCAGGATAAACTTTGGACAGGAAACAAGAAGGAAGAAATGGGAATTTTATTGGAAACAAATGTAATTATTATTAATGTATTTATAGGAGGGATTTATACTGATATGTGTATAATGGAGGGAATGAGCATCAAGGACCACAAGCTTCTGTAACTCCATAACCATAACATTCCTATTTTTCTGCCTTTTGCACCAATGTCAGTAACCATTACATGCTTTCAAAGAGTTTCCACTAGGGAATGTGGATTGCATTTTTTTTTCTTCAGATAATCAGATATAATGAAATCCCCATTCCATTCTGTCTTATCTAAAAGCAGCTTATTTTGCACTACAGAGTAATGCACCCAAATAAAATGAGTGGACTCTTTGTAGTAAGGCAACTCAAGATCATCAAAGAAAAGTCATTTGTAAATGGCAAAAAAACATCAAAAATCTTCAAATTTCATTGTGAAATGAATAGTTTTGCCTGTATTTCATCCGCTATAAAACACAGTACAGCTCTTTCAAATTCATTTAGTTACTTTTTAGTTTATAGATCTGGCACAGACACACTATATGGCCAAATGTATGTAAAGTAAAGCGGCCCCTTATAGTCACGCGTGGACACTCCACAGCACAGCTCAAAGTGTCAAAAAATGTGGAATTCTTTCTCTGCATTTAACTCATTCACTGTGGGGCACCCAGACATGTCAACATCCCTGTTGAGTATTGAGTTCATGTGTTTCAGCTACACCTGTTGTTTAAATTAAGCACATGGTCACGTGATCCCCTTTAACAAACACTGGAAGTAGAATGGGTTCTACTGCTGAGTTCAGTGACTTAAAATATTTTACTGTATTTGAAAATATTTAATATTTCCACGGGATATTTTACTGTCACAGGAGATTTGGGGAAATGTTCATAAGTGAGATCATTAAACATCTGTCTTGCTTGATATCTGTCTCTTTCTCTCTCCCTCTCTGTTGCGGAACTACATAAAAAATATATTTTTAAAAACGGTGCAAGTTTTAAACAGCATTGCCTGACATTTTAAGAACTCCTAATAATATTTCCCCAAATTTCCTAATAAAAATATTGTTTTTAATGCACAGGGAAATGACAAAACACCAGAATAATAGAAATGATGCAGTGTTTACGGAACGTGAATAATTCCAAGAAAACAAATCTCTTGTTCACTCAAACAGAATGGCAATAATTATATTCTAGTAGTGTTTTGCCATCCAACTGGTCACATTGCGAGAGAAGAGTGTTTGATTACAGCAGTGATATTATTCTTTTCCTCACTAAATAGGATGTGATTCAGGTGATCGTTAATCAATACCTCATAAAGCAGAATGAGGTGCTTGTGTAGCAGCTTAACAGACACTGGCATGGAATGGTTGTTATGATCCTGATTTTAAAAGAAATTGCAGCGGTTGCCTATTTTTTCCCAGAACTGTATATTATAAACATTATCTGATTACATAAGTGCGACAGTCTTGGTTTACAGGTTCCAAACTCTAGCAGAGTTCTTTTAGAGCTCTTATTGCAGGCTGATCATTGAAATGCCCCTTACTGCAATCTGCCAGCTCCCTTTCCTAACTCTGTCTCAGGACCACACAGAATGTCAAAACAAATGTCCCCCGCTAGGCAAACATTTACAGCACTACTTTCCACTCCCACACACATTATACACATAATAGTACTCACCTCATTTCATGTTTTCAATTTCACTCTACAGTGATTTGCGACAGTGATGCTGAGAGCTTGTGGTACGTAGATGTGTGTGCGGTTATGTGTGTCAGTCAAAGTGTGAACATTTACCCCACTGCTTTTTCTGCTTTGCCATGTTCCTTTAATGTCTAAAAAAACGCTGACATGTACACTGTAGCTACAGCAACACTGTAGGCGCTACCTTGAAAAATATTCTCATACATAAGGTTTCCTGTCCTCTAGAGGGGCTGCAGTTAATCATGCTAATTCTGTTTGACTGATGAAGTAGGAAGGTCCATTCACTGAACATTAACACATCTAGCTTGGGAAAGAGAGATAAGAAAGTGCATTAAAAAGGTGAGTCCAAATATAATCAGAACTTATATATAACCAGAAATCTGCTTTTTATGCTTAAAAATACATTTCAAGAAGCATTCTTATTTTAAAGCAGCTAAGAAATTGTGAACATTGCATCTCCTTTCACATTCGATAAAGAACATTATGTCAGGAAGCTTCTATTTCATGACTTCACAGTGAAATCTTTTCTTTATAGTGTGGATGAGCAAATTCTACAGGCTTTCAGGATCCTCCTCTTTTCCAACTCTCCACATGTGGCCATGTTATTCACATTTCAGACCTCATTTCTATAACCAAAAATAACAAAATATTTACAGACCACAAACATTTGAAGCAAGTTTCATCTGCTCACACTTCTTTAATGGCTACAATTAAGAACTGACCACTGTTATCACTATCATAAAGAAATGTTGGGCCCTTCAACCTTGTCTCTCACTTTTATTTGAGCAAAAACTATTTAGAAACTTATTATAATGTTATAAGTTTGACTAATGTTACTTAAGAAATGTAACATTATTCAAATGGCCCATTGCCATGTTCAATCAGTATAATATTCAGCATGAACAGTAGTTTGCTACCTAACCAAATGAGGATGTCAGATCTCAGATTAAAGAGTTAAAAAGTATTTCAAAGTTATAATACACAAAAGGTCACTAAATGTGCTTTACCAGAATATAATAAAAATAAGATAAAACTGAATGTAATAAACTAATAGAAGAAATACAAATATAATCATTCATTCATATTCTGCAATCACATAATCCTTCCTAGTCTATGGGTGTGAGGTAGAGACTCACCCTGGGCGCAGTGCCAGCCCACCACATCACACGCACACACACACACACACACACACCATTCACTCACACGGTCAGTGTAGAATACCCAGTTCATGTGAAGCCCATGTCTTTGCACTGTGGAAGAAAGCGGAGACCCCGGCAGAAACCCACACCACAATGAGGAGAGCATGCAAAACTCCACAAACACTCAAGACCCGAACCTGGATTCAAATCCCCAACCTTGGAGGCGTGAGGCTACATTGCTACCCAATTGCACCACCATGGGGCCAAAAGACCATTAACAATCAAGAAAATTAAAAGTGCAGTAGAAGTGCAGATGTTTAAAAGAGAGCTGAGGAGGATAGTCCAGTTTTTAGATATTTAAGCTTTGTTGCAGCAGCATAGTGACTAAACACTATTTCCCAATATTTTCATTTGAAACACTATTACCCATATCATCTCACCATCTCCTGGAGAGCTAAGAAACCTATGAGGAATACATACTTCAAACATATCAGTGATGCAGTTAGAACCCAAACCATCAAGAAACTTTGACACAATTAGTAATGCCTGCTTTGAAAGAACAACTAAAGTCTGATGCTAGGTACAGCCCATTACTCTCACATATACTGCGCACAATACAGTTTTGAGAAAGATTCAAGCATTTCACAGACAATTATGCTGTTTACGCCAACCCCCTTTCATTAATCTGAGATGAAACCTAGCAGAAAGGTGCAAGACATGGCAGTGTCAGGTTTATGAGTCCTCTGCTCAGGCTGGACACCTTCCGAGCTCGGTGTGACTCCTGTTTCTCGGGACATGAGGTTAATTAAACTGACTAACCCTTCTTCCACTATCAGCTATGGCTCGTTGCAAAGTGGTGGGAGGTGTCAGAGGTCTGTGTGAACTCCTGCGGAGGAGGAGAACACCATTGCCAAGCATGTCATGAAGTGGAGCTTAGTGAAGACAAAGTCTGGATCAGGTAGTGGGTGTTTCAGCTGTATCTGTCCAGATCGACACTGTCACAAATCCTCTTTTGTCACCTGGTGCCCTTGGTCCATATGTGGGATTCGACCTAGCAGTTCTTATCCTGCAGGGTTTAGAGTATGACCCAGAAAACCACAGATGGTCTTTTGAACGATTATGATTTTCTTTAGGGAACCAGTAAAAGGCCAGAGACCTTTGATTGACCTCAGCTCTCCCCGTGGCTCTCTAAAGTTAGTGCAGTCTAGGGTCTTATAATTGGCAGCGACTGATGTATCTGCTCTCCTTTTAACATGACAGCTTGAAGCAAGGTGACCCTGACTAGATGTTTTGGCCACCATCCCAAAGTCAAACTGGAGTAGTGTGTGATGACGAGGTTATTAATACCTTGTCAGGAGAAAGCCGAGAGCACAAAAGGAACCGATTGCTCATATGTGCTCTCCAATGAAACATGTTTTTTGGATTGGGTGTGCAGTTCTAAGAAAAAACAAACAACTTTTCATTGGAACTTTTTACATTATGTGGGACTCTTTAAAGTTCCCTTTAAGAACTTGGCCCTTAAAGAACTATCCACCGAGTGTTTCTTTTGAGAACCAAAAATAGTTTGTCTGCCACATTGCTTCAAAGAATTCCTTTGGCACCTTTATTATGAAGAGTGTGGGAGCAAACATTTATTCTTTTACACCTTTCTATCAAACATGAGGTTATGTGCCTTCCATTTGTCAGCAGATCATTCTGCCAAGTTCACAAGATTGTTCAAACAAACTAAACTTTCTTTTGTACCTCATTCTTCCACATGATTCAGTCACACCTTTGATCTGATAGCACCTGGCAAAAGCTTTTGAAGTAAGACGACACCAAAGATCATGCAACCCCCCCCCTCCCCCCCAGGAAACATTCTTGCGGTGATTATTAAGATTTGGATTCAATGTCCCATCACGGCGCACCTCATCAGCATGATGTGTCTCTACGCATATCACTTAAACTAACACCACAGAGATTTCTCAGCACAAACGGAGATGTCTCTGATGAACCCAGGGCATCTCATTACTGCTGATAAGCCATTTAGTGCTACTCTGAAGTACAGTAGCACACATTATCGGCCCACTAATGGGCCCCATAGTGGTGCAGCTTCAGGCATGGGGCCATAATTGCCCCTTCCACTGTGCCCAGAGGAATTGCGAATGATCACTGTGGTTCAGGTTTCTACTCTGCCTCAAGCTTCTCTTGTCCCCAGGGTGTATTATTTACTTTTGGCACAGAAAGGAGTCAGAGTAGATCCTGCATTTTTAGCAGTTTAATTTTTCATGCATCAAGGAAGTGGACAAACCTGGAAGTGTGGAAGGCTGTTGGGGTGTCAGAATGTCAATATATCGTGGCGGGGAGGGCATGTGCTATCATGTGATACGGCCCTCCTTTTACCTCTGGACTCCTTCTCTTGATCATTTTTGGCATTCAGCCCTTAGCTGTAAGAAAAAGAAATAACTTCATTTCTCTTAAATTATTGTGTCATCAGCATGCTCAGTGCAACAAGAGAGAATTAAAGATACAATAAAAGGCAATAGAACAAAAGGAAGATGCAATGACAAGAATTACGTTAACATGGTTTGTTGTGTAGTTACGTTCTGTATTGGCAGGTTTTATTCTGTCAATGTCTCTCAGAAAATGGTAAAAGTATTTGAAAACACTACTTCTGTAGATGTTTATCTTATGCTTAATTTACACGCAACAGAAATTTTGACTGCATTCTTTTCCATAACCCTAAACCTGACTCTCAGCCTAGTCTTAACCCTGGTATTGGTACTAATTCTTAAAATATCCTACCTAAAACCAAAGAAAATTGTGTCAATTTTTGTGATGATTTATCTATTTGGGCCTCAAAAACCCCTTACAATTAAAAATTATTTTAATATATATATATATATATATGTATATGTATATGTATATGTATATGTATATGTATATGTCTATATATATATATATATATATATTATGGATGTGCAGAGCGGCCATTATTTGTCTCTATA
>JBBMFX010000011.1:9154336-9166841 GCA_037832545.1 Rhabdalestes septentrionalis
GGGTGTTGTGTTTGGACATTGGGGGACCTGGTGGTAACGTTTGTGACATGTGTTTTAGCATTTGAGAAAAACTGTAAACCTATGCATCTAGTGAAGCAGCAGGCAGCCAGGAATACAACACCAGGAGAGCAGTATGTAGAGATGGTACTTTGCTCATCAGTACCTCAGAGGCGCTGTAACCACTAGGCCCATGTATATATATATGTATATCTGTATGTATATATGTATTAATATGTATGTATACAGTAAAACCCTGCTTTTCGTGGGCGTTACATTCCAAGAGGACCCACATACAGTGAAAAACCACGTTGTGATATGGTCAAAACGATATTTTAAAATGCCTATTTTGATAGTGTAAACCCTAAATATAATCCCAAACATGCTCCCAGAACACTTTCATTTCATGTTAAATTCAGTTATTACATTTCCCTGAAAGAAAATGTAAATATAAACCCATATCCATACAGTACAGCTTACACTGAATTGCTGTCTCATGGCGGTAGGATGTAAAATACCAATATCTCCCCTTTATAAGCAGGTAAATACGGTAATAAATTAATTTCATTTACAGTAACAAAAACAGGACACTCAAGATGCTCCACAGCAGAAATTCTGGAGTACAGCTGCATTACAAAATGAATAAACTATATTTTTCTGAATTATTTTGCATCAAAATGCATCAAAAAATGATATATTGTCACGAAAAAAGTTGTGACGTCTGGGCCTGGTCTGCCATGCCGCCTCGGACAAGGCGGAATAGGTCTGGACATCACAAAAACCAAAAAAGAGATAATATATGCAGTTTCTGTTTTATAATAACAATTATTAGTTCAGTCCTCAGAAAAATTCACGACAAACTGAAACTATGTTTGCTGATCCATGTTGAAGTGGGGGGTTACTGTGTATACAAAAAAAGATATGTTCACATACACATATACATGCATACATACACACATATATACAAATTAAAAAAGCTTAAATTTACTAATTCACATATGTATCTCTGGTCTTCTCCTTATCCACAAACTTTTGTACACCTAACTTTAACCTGACTTAAGTTCATGAATAAATGTAAATAAGGTAAATCATAAAACATCATAGTGCATCAACATGTCCAGGTTTTGCATCTGTTAAACTCTGCAGTTGCTCCTCAAGGACTTAAAAACCGAGCAAATCTGTCGTGTTCTGATTTGCATTTCCTGCGTGCACTGATTAAATGTCACTGAGCACGTCATGCAGCTGCTGCTCCATCTTCTTTTTAAGAAAGTAACTGTGAAGTTGGTTGTGCTCCAGACAACCTTGCAGTCATCGGCAGTCTCCAGCGAAGGGCAAGGGCCCACGTTCTCTTGGTTTAGCCAAAGGAGACACTCTCACAGATAATTCATCAAGCCTGATATTAATTTTTCATACATAAATGACGATCATGAATCAAGCTGGACTGTGAACACACCTATCTGACCTTAGCTGACTCTTGCATATGTTCTGAACTGTTGCCTCCACCCCTCCCCTGCCACACACACCAGTAGTGGAACACTCGCATAATTGTACAACTTCTTTCTCACCATAGCAACCGCTAAAAAGCCCTTCACCCCTGTTGTGTGAATAAAATATGATTTTTGAGAACCTTCTCATAGACTGAGAAATCACCTGGTTAAATTGGCAGGGATGACTGTTTATTATAAGTCTGAAAGAATGCATATTAAACTCGAATTAATGCCACCATGAAACACTGTGAAAGTGAAGTTAACTGAAATGGGGATACGCCTCTGCAAACACTGACTGCTCTGCATCTGTAGAAATGTTAACTGTGCTTTAGGACTAATGTGTGCTACTCAAATTTTAAGTCAAACCATTAAGAAGTGAAAAAAGGGAAAAAATGTCAACTGGTTCTTTTAATGGAAGTGCAGTTATAAACATTTAGGATTCAAAATTCAAGATTTTTATTAGTCAGGTCCACAGTTATACACAGTTACAATCTTTTCCTTATATAACCCTGAAACCTCCTTGAGATTGTGCAAAATATTTACAATAAATTAAAGAGAAAATTAAAGGCTAAAGCTAAGAAATGTGGAAAAATATGTATTCAAAAGAACATGAGGGTTTCTGATTAGCAAAAGGACGCTCTTGAAAAGAAATTGGCCAAAGCGAAGATTCTTCGGTGCAAGGAACCACTTGTGGTATCCAGAAAAAAACTCTCATTAAAGTGAAAATAAAAGTGAACGTGACCATTCTGTCATATGTGAACACACCACAGCACACAGTGTGAAACACATGAAATTCTTCCTGTATTTAAGCCCATTCACTAGGTGAAGCAGTGTGTGGGGACTCAAGGGTACCTCACGAGGTTTGCAGGTTCCCACAGTCTCAGGGCTCTGGTCACGATGCAGGGAGTCACCCTGGGTATTGTGCCAGCCAACCACAAGAGAATGATCCTCTATCCAGTTAATAACCTGGTCACTGGTGACCATGTGGGGGGTTTGACAATTGATGAACAGACTAAACTGGAAAAAAAATAATACAAAAAAATAGATGTACTAAAATGTGCAAATTAAACTAAAGTGCATCATTGGATGAATTTGAGCTGATGAAAAGAACAATGAATGTAAAGATAGGTGAATCTAACATGTTAAAAGTTGTACAAAGAGGCCAAGAGCCATTTAGGGTTTTTTTCTATTTTGTATAGTATTTAATAGGGGTGGGTCCGAACCCGAATACGGTATTCAGAGAGGCACAAATAACATGTTTTTTCGAACACCCCCCGTCACACTCGCGTTGCAGAGTACATACTTCACTTCCTCCCCCCCATCACACGCTCGTGTTCCAGGGTACATACTCCACTCCCACCCACCCCCAACCCCCACCATCACAAGCTCGCATTCCAGGGTACATACTCCACTCCCACCCACCCCCAACCCCCACCATCACACACTCACATTCCAGGGTACATACTCCAATTCCTCCCCCCGTCACACGCTCGTGTTCCAGAGTACATACTCCACTCCCACCCACCCCCACCCCCCACCATCACACACTCACATTCCAGGGTACATACTTCACTTCCTCCCCCCCGTCACACGCTCGTGTTCCAGGGTACATACTCCACTCCCACCCCCCACCATCACACGCTCGCATTCCAGGGTACATACTCTGCTTTCTCGACCCCACATTTTTGCACAGGGACTCTGTAAAAATGTGCACTCTCTGAAAAACAGTTAGGGCTGGACTGTGTAAAGGTTATGGCTGAGACACTTAGCTGTATTTCATGGGCTTCATAGTCTCATGCTTCATGCCCAAAAGTCAGACAGAGACGCTGCTAGCGGTCAGTGACTTCTATCTGGCCTCCATTCCATATTGATTTATCCATCCATTTGCAGAAATGGGGATGACGGAAATGTTCATTCAGTGTCATCTTTTTAAGCTCTTTTTAACCATCTGTAACTGCTGATGTCAGCTAAACTCTCGAGTACAATTCTTCTTCAGTGTAAGCCAGTCAGCTTAAAGCAATGAAAGCAAAACATGGTTTTTGTCTTTCTTTCTGTCATTTTCAGCTCTCTTTCTATCACATTTCACTTATCGACTTGAACTAAATGTTGTTTTGTCTGGGGTTTTTTTTGTTGTTGTTGTTGCTTTTGTGTTTTTTTTTTATTTTATCTCTTTTGTCTTATTTGAACTTGTGGTCTTCTATTCTGTTCCTGTGCTGCACCATGGTCCTGGAGGAACGTTGTTCGGTTTCACTGTGTGCTTCTGAAAACACTTTACTTGAATTGACTTGACTAAGAACGGCGCCATAGATGTAAATACAAATGTGTAAATGTTGAGTGTGAGAACCCATAAAGGACGTAAAAGACCTCCATGGGACATGCATTAGCTGAGAAGCTGAGAAGTGCATTAGGATTGGCTCTTTGAAAATCCATAACGAAATCAATTTAGATGTTCCTCAATACGAACTCATTATCAAACGATTCTCATTCTAGGCCCAGAGCTGGAATGTTATTAGTTGGAGGGGGTTTGAGGGGGAAAATGTGAACTCATTATTACTTTTTCTTTTCCTGTTTGGCACAATCTATGTGTGGAGTAACCAGCACGTCCTGTCTGCCTGATTTTCAATTACTCACATGGTCCTGTTCTCCATTTAACTGTCTCAGCAAAACTCTGTCCTCCTGTCTCATTTACTGCTGCTAACTCCCTGTTTTTACCAGATCTTTTATATACAGCTTTATTTGTTCCTTGCTTATGGCTCCAGTCTCTTTCTCTCTTGCTTCCTTATTTAGCGGCCTCCCTCTGTAATGCTAACTGTCTTGCTTGTTCTCTGCATATTTCAACAAATCTGTAAGAACTACCAGGCCTCTACAACAAAGCAAAAACTCATTCATAGTAATAGAAACATCTCAGGGCACACCCAGTACTTGGGCACCATTTGTGCCAACTGGGCTTATTCTAGTGTGGGGCAGTCAATGGTGTTAGACTCAATATTAATGCTTCCAGAACAACAGGTGCAAGCTGGATATAAGCTAGGAGCTGATAAAATTTGCGAACAAACATTAGTGCAAATGGAAGCACAGGACATAATTACATACCACAGTAACATTTTACAGTAACTAAAGTAGATGAAAATTGTGGTCTCCCAAATGAAGTACAACAACAACAATCATAACAATAATGATAATATTAATAATAATAACAATAATAATAGTAAATTATTATTATTATTATTATTATTATTATTATTATTATTATTATTATTATTATTATTAAGTAGTAGTTTTAGTTGTACTTGGCCGACTGTAGTTGGTGGAGTCAAACGAGAATGTAGCCAATCCACACACTTTGATCTGAGGACGTTCCCTAGGAGAGTAAAGATTCCCATTGGAATCCGCATTTTCACTCACACACAAAAAATTGTCTGAAACTAGAATACTCACAGTTCTAATGAGAGAGTCTGGCATGGAGTATGATGAAGACTCAATGACTGAGCAAAGTCTACCTCCATACCCAGGTTCATACACCATTTCATATGCTTCCCCTCTGGTTCCACATGTCCCATTTACATGACAGTTGTAGTAGTAGCAGTTTTAATAGTAATGATACTAATCATCACCATAATCTTAATGATGTGTCAGGCCGAAATGTGAAGGTTTCAGGAGCTTCCACCAGCTCAACCTCTTTAGATCTCGTCTGTTTGTCTCACTCATGTCTCCACATAGGATCCCGTCTCTCCACGCTCCCATCTCTGCCTGCAATATAATTCTGACTAGCAAAAAAGGGAAGAGGACTCTGAGACATGAATATTCAAATATCACACCCGCAGTTTCATTAAACTGACAGATTTATTCTCACCAAACACAAAGCAGCCCCTAATACACTCTCTTAGAGTTGGTGAGAAGTTGTGAACTACAACAAAAGGCACTTGGGAAGGACGTGCTAGCCTGCTGTTTAATGACGGTGCAGCACAATTTTGTTATAGACAATGTATGTGTTTAACAAGTTAAACTTATTGGATTGTACTTAAATAACCACTAATGCTTTATTGATTTTATTTTTTGCTTTGCTAATGCACATCCAGTGAAGATTGGATTTATTTTCATCCTGATCTCAAAAAGCCTCAGCGAATTCCCAATCTGAAGCATGAATAATCTTTCTTCTGATGTCAACATCAGTATCGTAAACCAGTCCTGTACAATAATTCCAAAAAATAATACTTTTTCATGAACTGACTTGTCAGTGTACATTTCATTGAAGATTTGTAATTCCTCAGGTTCCATATCTGTTTCATTTGAGTGAGACATACTGTATCACACACTAATCTGAAGACATAAGACTAGCAGGTGAGCTACCTTTCAGATATTATTCTTTCATTTTTCATGTGTTATTTATGTGATTATGACACTTCCCTTTATAGTTCCGTATCCACCTCAAGTCCTCTAGAGACAGAATTACTCACACAGTTACTAAACAAAGGATTCGCTCATCTTATATTGCATCACAAATCCCTCCACATCCTCAGATTTCACTTTGACAGTCTTGACAGGCTCCTCTCCTCTCTGACAATTTTCAGTTTATTATTTCATGTGACTGGGCTATTATTATGAATATTACACTTTATTCCAGGGTTGCTGTTCGAACACAACCATGCACTTACTTGTTTTTTCATTTTTGCACATAATTTAAAAATACCTGTTCTCATTTACACCATGTCAAAATGTGACAAAGTAGCACACAATAAATGGTTCAAAAATTGTCTACAGTACAATTTTGCGATAAAGGTTTTTTTATTATTTGAATTTGTATTTTTTATCTTTGTGTTTGGGTCTGGGATTTTTTGGGGGGTGTTTTTATATAATTTTAGGGGGGAATTGGGTTTTTCACTGACGACTTTATTTTTTCAACATTATTTAGGTTAAAGTTTATGCAAGTTTATGCAAGTAATATGCAATGTCACTGTTACATCAGCATATTTTTCTGTGTATTTCTTGGATGTAAGGACTGTAATGTAAGACAGATTTAGGCCAAATACAGGGAACATGTACAAAATGACCTGTAGTCACACAAAAACAGAGCACATCGTGTGAACAATGTGATTTTTTCACAAAGTGAAGCAGCAGACATGCAGCGACGCAGCGCCCATGGAGCAGTGTGTAGGGAAGGGATCTTGCACAAGTGTACATCAGTGTTGCCATAAGCAGAACTGGGGTTTGAACCCATTTGACCACAGGGGCAGATCCCCAACCACCATGTGACCAGCCGCCCAATCCCAGTGACCACCTTTGGACTCTGACAGCCATTTTTTTGACAGTGTGTGGTAAAAAATACCTTTACTATTTTTGGGTGTATTTTGTAGTTTTGCTCTATACCCCGACCTTAACTAGATTTACTTACAGTCAAATGTACATTACCCACATTCCAATGATCCTATTTGATTCAGGCATTTCCCTTGAGACAAGGCATGCCAGTGATCACATAATTACAACAAAATGGTGTTCACTCTTCTCCCTCCCTTCCTCTCTCCCTCTCTCTCTCTCTCTCTCTCTCTATCTCCCTCTTTCACAGACTCCCCCTCTGCCTCAAATTTCAAGCCTGCTCCATCCAGACAGGTCCCTTTCTCTCCTTCATTCTTCATCGCACTATTTCAATGACACCAGGCTATGTTATCAGACCAACAGTGAAGTGCCTTGTACATTTAACCAAATGTATGTATTTGTGATTGTGTAAAGCGGCGGGGTGTGCTTGCTATCTGCGACTTGCAGTTCCGCTGCAGGGCTTTTGTGTTGGGCCGTGGAGGAGAAAAAAAAAGGTGTTGCATTTTCCCCGCACAGCAACACCTCTGCAAGCGAGACAGATTCACAGTCAGCCACTTCCCTCCGATAAGCTGGTGCGAATGCCACAGAGAAGCATTTCCATTAAAATAATCAACGGGAGAGCGAAATAGCTCTGCACTTCTGTTGGTCACACACACGTATCCACTCTCACTCGTTCATGCACACACCCAAACTCAGACACACTCGGATACACACACTCAAGGAAAGACAAATTCTAGGACACGCTAGGAGACGTGTGCATGAGGTTACGTGTCACTGTTGACAATTAGTGAGTGCCATAAATCACGTATTGTGTAGCTGGAGAGAGGCTTGACGTATGAGCGCGTGGTGAAATAAAGAACCTTCCCCACTTGTTCCTCCACCCAATGGGACTGAGGAGAGTTCTTTCAGTTCTATTAAGCTCTAATAACTTAGTAATCATTTCAATACTGGATATCTCAGAATCCACTCTCACTTTAAAATTAAGCTGAATTATATAAATTGTCTCATGGAAAAGTAGAAAGTGAAAAATCCATCGTTATAAATTGACCCTTAGACCTTTTGAAGTGTAAGTTTCAGCAATCTTAAGAAAAAAAAATCTGATTTTCTAGCTTTAAATGCCTTGAACATTTCATTTAATATATTTGCTTTGTTTTATTCAAGTGGCTACTGGCACATAATATTTGGCTTAATTTGTTGTAGTGTATTTTAAGCTGAACTTGAGTAGGAACTTGAATAAGAGTTTTTGTCCTTGGTAGTTCACAGAAATGAAAATGTTTTTCTTTTCAATTAAACCATTTTCCATTGTAGTTAGTTAAAGTTGGCAAAAATGTAAGATTTGTGCATTAGGCACTTACAATTCCTCGCAAATTGTCCTCTGAAATTCAACAGATTGCCTGGATCACAAGCAGCTGAACACAGATTCTTCCAGCCAGTGTTTTTTATTGCCAACCCACTTACTCTTAAAGCTTTATGAAGAAAGTCTATGTATTTGAAGTCCCTGTTGGTGTAATGATTAGGTGTCCCAATACTTTTGTCATGTCGTGTATGTGGTCACTATCCTGAAGAAAATCATCCCCACAATATGAAGCTGCCCTTGTTGAGATAGATTCCCCCTTATTTTAGACATTTTAACTGGCAAACTCCTGGTGTGCAATTTAGTTCATTTTTACACAGGCCAGCTGGATGTAGAGCTCTTGATATGGTTCAGTGGTGAACCTTTACTCTGCTCCCAGCCACTGATCTCTGTAGCTTATTACTGAATTCTCAAGTCCCCTTCTTGCTCTCAAACTTTATGGGAGATAATTGTCTGCAGTGGTCAGATTTCGAAATTCTTCACAACTGATCCAAAAGTGCACACTGGGATATACAAACATTTATTTTGTACATGCCTAAAAATTTAACTTTTATTTAAAATGCACATTGATCTTCATGTTCACACTTTGCCTTCCGATCCACTCACTGATAGTACTTGAATGAACGGGGGCTTTTATGTAGGAATAGTGAACTTTGTATGTGATTTATAAGTACAGGCCAGTTGTAGGCCAACCGTGTCCTTGTTAGGGCAAAATGCTTCATCTGTTTAAACCTGGAGCTTTTGCAGCACAGGGAATGAATACTTGTGCAAACAGCAGTGTTGTCTTTGAATATTTTCTCACATACATCTAATATACATTTAAATCAGTTCATTTTGAGGGTCAGTCTTTTAAATAGGTTGAACTTGTTTTGCACTGTAGATTAAAGTCAGGTTTATTCAGGTCTAGATTTTGCAGACGCTTTTTTAACCAAAGCGCCTTCCATTCCCTAACTACAGGAGACACCCCCTATGTGTGTGTGTAGGGGGTGGTGTGTGAGCCTGTTTTTCCAACTAATTCATTGGCAGAATCTCACACACTAATTATTATTGTGCTAAACTAAATATTTTAAAATAGACAGACACACAGACAGGCAGACACACAGATAGATTTATAGATATGCCCTTATTGTCATTGTCCTGAAGCAGGGTGCTACTCATACAACAAACTTGAAGGGGCTACTCAACGGTTCAAACAAGTGCAGACAGTAAACGGTGCAGACAGTAAACATAGTACAGACAGTAAACATAGTATAGATGGCAAACCTGAAGTTGTGCACAGACAATAATGACACACACTATTAACAGGTGACTATGTTAATTACGTTTTTTTTTATTTTTATGGCACAGCAATGTTAATAATATTTAAATAAAAAATGGTAATAGCAAATATATATTGGATTTCATTTGCAACTTTTAAAGTAAAAAACAACATTGAATAGAGAAAATGAGCTTGCCGTGTCTGCCTGTAATGTGCATGACATACTCAGCACCTGTGTTGGTTAACAGTCATAACCACCAACCAGATGTCAAAAAGTTGGCTCTGAAATAACTCATCCCCCACCAGCAGAACAATACTTATTATTTGTGCCCCAAACTTGCAGCGCTTTTTCTCAAACAGGCCCCACAGACGAGGGAAAGGAACCTGGATGACAAGCATCACTAAAAAAGAAACCTCCTTCCTCATCACACTCTGAGCTGCTTTTGATGGTTCACAATCCTTGAGATTTAACCCCCCCACCCCCCCCCACAGTCTGCCACTTCAAAGGCGAGCAGCAGAGGAAGCTGGTGTACAGCCACACAATGAGCAGACGCAAGATACCGACAGGTGTGCCTTCATTACTGCATTTCTCATGGGCAGGAAGGGCTCGCATCCACCCTACAGAAAACATTAAAACAGACTTCTAGCATTTACTGAAGTAAAAATGCAGAGCATAGCATTTCTGAGGGCATTTTGAAGAAAAGTCAGCGAACAATACATTTATGCAGCTTAATACTTGCTAAAACTGATTTCGGAATTAAGTTACCTTCGATCTACTGGTCTGGTTCAGTTTTGTATATCTACAGAAAAGCACATTTTCATTTTCCATCTGCATGTATGAGCCAGTTACTGATCAGTAACATGACCCTTACATTCTCATATACTTAATATACTTAACTATTCTTATTAAGTAAGGCATTTACTGACATTAAGAAAGCATAGAATCAGTTGAAAATTCTGTTTAGACTCATTTTGTATAATAATACACCACTTATATATAAAGAGCTAAATACATTATCTTAAAGTGTGGACATCTGTGTTCACCCCACCAGGGAACCTGCTTTTATAAATAAGAAAGTGAGCGAAAAACAGCTGTGACGGTACACTTGTCCATGTAATAGACAGTGTAAGGTAGTATACATTACAGCAGTGCTGTACAAATAGTGTAATACTGTCAAATGTAAGGCATTACATATAGTGTTATAATGGACTGTGTAATTCAGTACACATAGTGTATTACAGTAACGCTCCACTTTTACGTGGATCAGGAGTCATGTAATCAGTCTAACACAGTTTTTTTCTGAGAGCCTATCTGATAATTGTGCATGGAAATAAAGCAGAAACAGCAAAAAAATTTTATTAAGAAACATATAATTTACTAATTACATAAATACTTTCCAATTACTGGCTGCTGACCTCCTATTCTAATGTTTTCTCTTTGTTCTTCCTGAGATCCCTAAGATGCCACCCAAACATCTACTGCCTGTCATATCTGGTCTGTCTCAGTCACGCTCCCAACAGAGCCTGTCGGCTGAGTATTAGGAAATACACAGCTCTGTGATGTCATGGGTTGTCGTGTGTGTGGTCTTAAGGTACCTAGGCAACCCAGGTGTGAGTGAGGAGATTCGTTAGCTCATTAGCTGGGCTGCTAGGTACCTAATGACAGGTCCACCTGTCCTGTGTTTGTGTAAAGTGACTGAGGTATTGTCTGTATCGTGTGATTGGCTGTCTGTGTGAATGTGTGTTTAAAAGCCCAGCTGATCCACAGAATCATTGCATGGTCACTCATTACCATCCTGTAGTTCGGGTTCAGGGTTTCTAAAGAAAGGTTTATCGTTCACAGTTTATGCCTTTGCATTGCTACAGCAAGAAGGAGAGAAGAAGCACTCACTATAGACTTTCCCGTTCTTTTCCGGTGGCAGTGGAGAGCTCCTTCACCCATCCAAGACTTGTTGACCTGGAACCTTGGGCAAGAACTTTGCTTGGTGTTTGACTGCATGCTTATCCTGTGTTCTCTCCTACTTTGTATCTGCAGGCTTGAAAACGAGTGCTTCCTCATAGTGAGAGATCTCCATGGAGGGTGGAGTAATTGTACTGGCTCCTGTAAGCCGAGAGCCTGCTAAGACTCCTGAAGAATGAACTTTGTAGGAGAGTTCGCTTTGTCTGTAGAGAGGAGGTTTCGTTTGGAGTAATTGTGGGAGACAGCAGTTCCGTGTCTATACTGGGTTGCCTTTATAAGGGTAATGTATTTTTTAATATGAGTGTTTCAGATTCAGTCATTTTTTTTCTTAGAAGCTTTTAATGGCAATAATACTTTATGCATTTAAGTGCTAAATTATTTTTAAAAATATAGTTTACAAATGTTGTAACATCCATATTATGGTAAATTTGCCTACATTTCCATGTAAAATATAACTGTATAAATGTTTTTGTTCTGTACTCTGAAGTAGGATGTTTAAAAGTAGTGGTTTACACTGAAGGGTTTAAGGTTTACACAAAAATATTTTAGGCTTTTTTATTTTTAACCACATCTCAACAATTTATTTTTTCCCTATACACGCGTGCCCTTGGAATGTAACGGTAGTGAACAGATACGGTACTGGACAATTCCACACAGTAAACTTAGTGTAACACTGGACAGTGTAATTGTAATACTCTAAAACATGATGCAGTACATGTAGGGTAAAACTGGAGAGTGCAATGCAGCACATATAGTGTAATTCTGTACCATGTAATGCAGTACATATGTGTAATACTGTACTAAAAGCTAGTAAATACAATTCAGC
Source organism: Rhabdalestes septentrionalis (assembly GCA_037832545.1). Lineage (NCBI taxonomy): Eukaryota > Metazoa > Chordata > Actinopteri > Characiformes > Alestidae > Rhabdalestes > Rhabdalestes septentrionalis. The sequence goes on from JBBMFX010000011.1 coordinate 9,166,532, forward strand.
TATGGCTGACAGTGATACTAGCATGTTGTTACAATCAGGCAACATAAAGGGATCTTCAAAAGCTACTGCAAATGCTTCAGTTTTGTTATGTTCCAGGTGCAACAAAAGGTTTATTTCTAGTTCAAACTCGCCAATTTTTGGTTTCAATTCTGGCACACTACCTCTCTCAGTGTTTCCTGAGATGCTACTGATGTGTGAAGCTAAAGATGACAGAGAGAGAGAGAGAGAGAGAGAGAGGGAGAGAGAGAGAGAGAGAGAGAGAGAGCGTGGAGCGAGAGAGCGAGAGGGAGAGAGAGAAAAAAAGAAAAGA
>JBBMFX010000011.1:9173275-9187647 GCA_037832545.1 Rhabdalestes septentrionalis
TATCCATTGTGGTGGTGTATAGAACCAAAAATGTTAACATTGTGTCGATGTCCCAATATTTATGGACCTGACTGTATGTTACAAGACATATTTCCTTTCTCTAACATCAATTTTTACTGAATTTGGCTAAATTCCACTCTCTACTTTTTAACAGAAACATGGCTACTGACTTCACTTTTAGTTTTATTCTTCTTTTAAATGACAAACATATTCTTTGGATTCTGAGTCTTTCAAAATATAATCCAAGAATTGAAATCATTAACAGCTTGTTTAAGATTTCTGAAATATTAGATATCTGTTTAAGATATCTGAAACACTGATTTCTTGGTAGCACTTAAATAACATCCAATATTTATCGGGTTACATAACATTTTTGTGACATAAACAGTACATAAACATTTGCAAATGCTTATACCATAATGTATCAATTATTCTCTGTGGTAAAATTATATAAATTTACTAAAGTAGCCTCTAGGAAAACTGATGCTTTTTGGAATAAAATTTCACAATTGTTTTTATTTGCCAAATTGTTTTAATGCCATTTTAATGCTGTTTATAAAAGCATTTTGTGGGTTAGCATTACATGAAGCATAATGATTATTGGTCTTTAGAGACACGTTACCCAGATTCCTGTCCTTTTCCCTTTTTGCCACAAAAGTTGCTGAATTGTTACTCATTTTAAAACATCAGGAAATCCCTCTGTCTGGCCTTAAATTTTTATTTAACTTCTCAATTTTGAAAATATTTTGTTTAATTTTATTTATTATTTAAATTGAAATATTTAGCAACGGACACAAGAACTAGGCACAAGCCTCAAGCTACAACAAAGTTTATACTGTTGGTCTGTAGATCAGATGTGAGAATGTGAGACCTAGACTATGATGTTTTGTGGCTCATATTTGTTCAAGCAGGTCTTATTATGCAATATGTACAGAATGAATTGTTAAGCTTTACAATTATATAAACAGGGACTTTAATGATATTGTATTCTTTCACACTTGTCCAAAATGTCTTGGTCTGCTAAAGCTTTAAGATTTCGCTTTACTGTAACCCAAACCCTGAGAAATGTACAGTGTATGTTTCACAAACTGTTTTCATAGCTGGAGTTGAATTTCACTTCTTAAATTTTAGTGGGAGGGAACTTAATTTTTCAACACCACTCTCTCTATCAATTTCTGTTTCTCTAAATCTGGTTAATGACTAATATTTAATTCTGTCTTTTAAACCCTGAGCCCCACTCTCTGCAGTGGTCAGGACTATGCACAATTTTAGTGTATTTTTAATAAATCTAATGTTAAATTCAGACCTGTGAGAGCCTGTTAATGTCTAGATATGTTTGGCGCTGCGTCTGCACTCATATGTAAATAATATCTAAATTCTATTAAAAGGTAGAATTAAGCTTATATCCCCCACCACTTCCGCCACCACTGCACCACATCTGCATAATGGGCTAAGGGAACTCTTCAAACTCAGATCAGTTTCCTGATCAGAGCCTACTCATCACCTTCTGCAGCCACTGGGCAGAGTGGAACAGACTCTGTAAAACAGATGATCATCAGTCTACAAAGCCAAGGCAATCATGTCCTCCAAAGACAAATTGCTCTAGTAAGATTCTCCATAATTTAGTATCCCATCCTTCCACAGGGCCCCCCTCCCTCCCACCTACCTCTCCTTCAGTCTCCAACTCACTGGCTGGCCAAGGAGTCAAACTGACTTCTTTTAAATCTATAAATCTATTAAATTATGATGTGTCATATAATGAATTCTCCTGGGGGGATATGAATCACATGACAGATCCCTGGCGTGCCCTACCTTTGACACTTTGTATGCACATTTCACTGAGACAGATTAAAATTAGCCCCCACTCCTTAAATTATTGAACCCGTTTCTCACTCCCCATCTGCAATCAGTTTCTGGAGACAAAGGAAGGGGAGGGTTTGGAGGTGTGGGGGGGAGGAAAACGAAGGTGAAGAAGCATGTGTGTGTGTAAGAAACAGACAGTAAGTAAGCATTATGAAGGAAGGAGGGAGAGGTCAGTGCCAGTCAAGTGAGTCAGGTTTAAATGCATGAACTTTGTCCTGTTTAAAAACTCAGGCTATATTACGCCTTGTTGGTTAATGATTCTGCAGATGTGCAAATCGTGCAACGTTACAGGTTGTAGTTAAAAATGTGGACTTTTTTTTACCGTCATTTATTCAGGAGGAAAATTCTGAAGGCTGTAAATTTTTAATCCCAACATTTATTATTAAACCAATCCATATAAATGTTTCACATTCTAATCATATTAACAAGATTGAAAGACGAGACTCTATTTTCTGCTTTCCCCACTCTTTATTACATTCCATTATATTTGTGTTTACCAACAACAGTCCGATTTTCAGTGTGCAAGAGAATTTAGTGGGGTTGAAAATGTGAAACTAAAAATGTCAGCTGGGGTAATAGAGACATTACCCTTTACCTGAAGAAGAATGGATTTATCTCATACATAATGCCCCAATGGTACTTGCATGGACTTCGACTGTGGAGTAACAGCTTTATTATGGCCGGCAGAGAAACTACTGAAACAGTAGATGAATGAATGTGCCAGTGTCTATTCTGTCTGTGTAGATCAGAGCACATTACACACTCTACATGGTGAATAATACAGCAGACGTGTAGTTTCTCAACTAATTTGTCAGTTACTATAATGTCACATTGACAGTATGCTTACTTAGAGGACATAGGTGGTTTAAAGTATGTAGGACAAGGACATTTCGCTGAAATGCTGAACTACCATTGCAATAACTCTGATGGATCATAAAAGCATGCATGTACATTTGACCCCTTGAACATACAGCTTCGGTTATTAATCTCAAGACTTTATGAAGCTATGAGAAGGTGAATTTAAATTGTAGACCCAGTGGCTATTTAAAAATTTGATTTCCAATATTGTAGTTCCATTTTGTAGAAGTAATAAGTTATAGGAAAAAAGCCGTCGGTCACACTTTATTTTTATACCCCCCATGAAAATACAGATGCAGGTATTTGAATTGCAAAATGTAATCTTAAAATTCATCTTTATTGTTGACAGCATTATGTTTAGCATTACTATACTTTTCTATAGGTTACGTTTTTGGTTTGGGTTTCAAAGGTTCAGGAATAATTAGGATATGTTTAGTTGATCCTCAACAAAGCATCAACAGATGAAAAGTTACCAAACCTTCTTAAATTTTAACGTAAGGTAATAGGACAAACTTTCAATTTATGTGATTTTGAACCATTTCTATTGCTAATGCTGCTGTAGCATCACAGAAAAGGAGACTGCTGTTGGAAAGAGAATGTGCAATCAGGACCGTTTCAGCAGCTGAGAGGTAGTTTCACATGACAAAGCCCAAGTATCTCATGTATCTCATGTATCTCAAATGTAAATCTTATGGAACATCACAGCCTTCCAGAAGCATTCAAATCTCATAAAGTAACAAACAGTTCTACAGGCTGCATATTTACCTTAATTTTTAAGAACTGCTGAATAAAAAGATTTTTCTTTAAAGCATCACTGTAAAGGAAATGACAAAACATCAACATAAGAGATATCAGTAATTCGAAGAAAACCAATTTCTTGTTCATTCAATAATTCGATGTACTTCTAGTAGTGTTTTGCCATTCAACTGGTCACATTGCAAGAGAAGAGTGGTAATACAATGTTGATGAAATAGGCTTTCTATACTTTTCCTCAAAGAATAAGATTTGATTCAGGTGATCCCCATAACCAGTACCTCATAAAGCAGAATGAATTTAATAGTCACTGGCATGGAATGGTTGTCATACTCATAGAGATGCTGAATTTAAAAAAGGTGCCATGGTCTCAATTTTTTTCCTAGAGCTTTATGTAGAACAGGTTCATTGTAGATCCATTCTGAGATTCTTCTCAAGACTGCAAACTAAAGATGCATGAGACATTGTGGGTTTTATTGACAGTTGGTTCGAGTTTGAGGGCAAGCCTGGTCTCTTGGCTAGGGATGATATCCACCCCTCGCGGGAGGGTGCTGCTCTCATGTCTTGCAGTATAGCCCACAGCCTGTTAGCGTGCCAGCAGTGCAGCTCACATAGTCACTGCTGACAAACCAGCGCTGAGGCCAGGCAGAGGAGAAACTGGCTAAACCAGCTGTCTTTTATCCGCCTTGAGTCACCACTTGGGTCCCACTCTGTCGAGACTGTCTGTCCGCTGAACTAAATGGAAAAGTAGAAAAACTCAAAAAGTGTGTTCGAATAATTTACTCAATCTTTCCTCAAACAACCAGTAAAACAGCACCTTGGATATAAAGATGGGACTGCTTAACATGAGATCATCCATTTGTCATATGTGAAGACGCCACAGCACATATTGTGAACAGCAGCAAATTATTTCTCTGTATTTAACCCATTCACTCAAGTGAAGCAGTGGGCATCCAGGAACCCAACGCTGGGGAGGCAGTGTATGGGTACCTTAGTCAAGGATATCTCATTGTTGCCTTTAGCAGTCCTGGGATTCGAACCCACAGCCTTTTGATCACAAGGGCAACTCCATAACCTCCAAGCCACCGGCTGCCCCAAAAGCTGTTACTGTGAATGAAAGAATTACTGAAGGCTAATGTCTTATTGAGTATTACATTAGACCTGATGAGTTTGCGGCACTAAATTGGGCCACCCCTCACCAACTATGCCTTTGTACTCCCTAGAATATATAAAGTATAAATGAGAAAATATCATCACTAATTTTGAAACTCATCAACAATTCTACATTAACATATTACAAATCTAGAAACAAATAAAAACAGGAGCCACCATGGTTTTATACAGTTTTTAAGGTTTCCCAGCAAACCTAGCAGTAGGCTACACAGTGAAAAAGTAATAATTGTTAGATTTCAATGCCTATTTTGAAAAAGAACATGATTCTCTGAAATATGCATTTGCTACAATTTTAGAGACTGTAGGTTTTATTTAAAATGCAATGGGGTCTACTCACTAATATGGATAGCATTATTGTTCCACTGATCCCCGAAATCTCAAATCAGCTTCACATAAACCAAAAGTCATATTTGCATATGTCATTCAGTAACATCTGGCATAGTTCCTAGTTTTATTGGTAATCAAATCCAAGTTGCTCTCCATCTGGTCCAGAAGACTTAGTTAACCTAACTGAATCAGAATGAGCAAACACATACAAGAAATTTGATTTGCTCTAGATAACACCACACCTTTAAGACATGAAAGAAGCTAACATAAAAAAAAATCTCTCCTTAGTATAATGATAAAACAAGTGCCTTAATATAAAACATAGCGTAAAACTGTAAATGGCACCTCGATACATTTCCATGAGAAAATGCAAAGCTGTTACAAAATTAATGTTTGGTGACAGTCAAACATATTTATTGTTTCATGGGCAAAAAAAGGAGAATCTCTTCACAGCACAGATTCAAACTGGTGATCTTCTAACTCTCTTCATTCATTGACCAAAGCTATACTACTGAACCACCAAGAGCAGAATCAGCTCGCTGCCTCTTACCAAGCCAACAAACACAGGCTGATTTACTTTAATTAAATCACAACCAAAAGAGATACACACCTTTTTCAGGACTGAATTGAGTCTGGTTTTTTTTTGTCTTCTTTGATTTTACTCCTCATGTCTTTCTCTTAATTTATGTTTCTTCAGTTTTGTCCCTTTCCAGCTCTATAGACTTTGTCATCCGCTTTCTCTCAACCACAAAAATAGTTTTTTTTTTAATAGTTAATACTTGGCCACCTGATCAATATAGAATCAGATTTGTGCCAAAATTTCAAAACAAAATGTTCCAAATATCAAACAAAATGAATAAAAAATTCTCCTAATATCAAATAAAATTCATTCAAAATTCATCCTCGCCTATGAGACTTTCGATTTCGCTGCTAGTTTTTTCAGTTTTGCTGCTGGCTTTTCTGTCACACCACCCCCTTTTACATTTTCGCTGCGTGAGGATTCAATTTCAGTTCTCGCACACATTTTGAACTAATTTAGTTTGATATTAGGGAAGGTTTTTTTTCGTAATCTGAAACAAAGATTTGATTCCATAGATCAACTGATCAAAAATCTGTTTTCATTTTGGAATTGTGCTAGATTCAAATACGGGCTCCAATGTCTAGTGTCACCAAAAAATGGATGGAGCTTTTTTTACATTAAGAACAGAAATCACATTAATTAAACAAGAAAGTTGTGGACCTGCAGCTATGTTCAGTTCTGTATAAGAATAGTGGATAGAAAAAAAATCAGATTTGGATTCAGGCCTCACCACAGGACTAAAACAGTCTTAAGGAAATAAAATAATCTTTCACTGCCTGCTGAAAAAAGCTTTGTATCTTTGCTAGGTTTGTTTGACCTTAGAGTGGAATTTGATGATCCACACTGCTTTAGTTTAGTAGACACACTGGAAAGTCTGACTATGGTTGCAGGAACATCCTTATTTTGTTTTGTATCATATCTGACCAATTGTCAGTTTGCAATTGTGAACACGGTCAGAGCAATACATAGTCCTGCAAGGTTGAGTACAACGTATTACTAAATACACACTATGCCTACATTGTTAAAATAAAAGTGTGAAATAATTTTTGTAGTCACTGGCATGGAATGTTTGTCATACCCATAGAGATGCTGATTTAAAAATGGATTGCAGTGGTCTCCTAATTTTTTTTCCTGGAGCGTTATGTAGAACAGGTTCATTCCAGATCCATTCAGATATACTTCTCATGACAGCAAACTAAAAATGCATCAAATATCGTGAGTTTTATTGACAGTTGTTTCGTGTTTGTTGGCAAGCCTGGTCTCTTGGCTTGGGATGATATCAGAGCATATGTAGTCCTGCAAGTTTGAGTTCTAAGTATTACTAAGTTTACACCATCCCTACATTACAAAAATGATTTCACACCTTTATTACCTCCACACAGGATTACTTTAATGCCCTATTGTCTGGATGTTTCAAACAAGAGCATAACTTACCTTCAACTAGTTCAGAATGTGACTGCTAGAGGCATCATGAGAACCAAGAAATTTAACTATATTATGATTATAAAATTCTACTATAGACATATAACGCCTTGAATAGCCTTGCCTCTGAATACCTCTGTAAACGGATCTCTTCCACAATCACTTCAATCACAAAGTACTCTCTATCTACTCAACCCCAGAATTATGAGAGCTCCGGCTGGGTGAAGAGCTTTTTTCCACATAAAGCGCCCCAAGTCTAGACTAATCATACATCATGTCTGGTCAATCACCATTGGGGCTTCAGTTTACCACCCCACCCTGGATGTGCTATCGCTGTGGTCTCTTACCCAATGTTTGTAGACTGGTTTGGCTGCTTTGTACTGGCCATATGTGGTCTCAAATTACTCCTCATCTTCCAACAAAAGATGAAAATACTGACTCTAAATGTATCTACTCTGTTAGCCATAGGCTAACAACAGTTCAGTTTTGATTAAGTCTGTACAAAAAGGCCTCTGACTGTTAATCTTCATAAGGCCATCTCTTTTATTCTTCCTCACTCTCCCGGTCAACAAGAAGAGAATGGGCTCCTCTTTTGAGTCTGGTTTCCTCTCAAGGTTTCCTCCTCCAGTTTTTTCTAGTCTTTATCACCATTGGCTCACTCACTGGGGACTCAGACCCTAACTGTGTAGAGCTGCTTTGTGATGACATAAGTGGTAAAAAGCACTATATAAATAAAACTAAATTCACTTTGATTGAACACTGAATGGCTCTGTACATTAGTCCTGAAAATTTGACCGTGTTAAAGCAAAGCCGTTTTTAAATAGTGGAAAAAAGGTAGAATAAAAAGCAGCAATTAAGACAAAAGCGTTTGTTCAGACAGTAGAGTTTTACTTCAAAAGATAAAGGATCTGATGATCCAACAAACCCAAAAATCTGTAGGTTTTCATAAAATTTTTCACAAGGTTCCATTTTGAGAAGGAAAAATTCAATAGAAATATGCTTCATACTTTAGTTACCTTTTATTGTTACTCTGATGACAGCAAACAGTTCAGATGTAACTGAACCAAACCAAGTTCATTAAAACTCAATGAACTAGCAAGGACAGCAAACCGGAACAACCCTGAAAAACACACGTTATCTGTGTGATATAATTCATGCGGGAGGTTTTTTAGCATTAGAGTGTGTCCCCACAGTAAAATGATTCAATATGTTTGTCATCCTTTATTATGTGCTGTACAAAGTCAAATACATACTTTTAAGTGACTCTTTATGGAATTCAGAAGGAGTCTTTCAGCAGCATACACTACTTAATTACTATAACTCTTACAATGTGAGTGTCAAGGATCTGTGCCAGAGGCATATCAAATATTAAAACAACTCGTTACAATTCCTTATATTGAACTTCACCCAGTTTGTATTGATGTTCATGGTATCAGACGTCATGCTGAACTGTTTGGTGTTCCTAAGTCACAAAGAACCAAACTTAGAATGCTGGGTAATGATTACAATTTTAACCACAATGAATCGCATGGTATTGTTACATGAAGAAACATGCAATAAGGTTAGGTTTGCAAACACTTTAAACAAATAAGGAGATTTTTAACAGTAGTGTTCCCCTTAACAGAGTTACACAGCTGCAGTTCAAATATTTCTGTAAATCTCAACTTAAACAGTAATGAAATCAAATCAGATATACAAATAAAGCTAATTGCCACCGCAGGGCATTCACGTTTGATCTAACTGGTTATAGAAAAGTAACTTCCTCCAGAGCACAGTGGTGTTATGGTCAGGCGTCCCATTCCTTTTTCCATATAATACACACAAACGTAATGGGACATCAGGCCCCTGCAAAAAAATATTGAAATGTAGATCTGTGTGCTGCGTGCAACCCCAAGCACAGAAAAGTAACGAACTTACAAAATTAAAATTATTTAGTTTAAAATCACATATATTATGTGTTACAACTTCTTGCCCAGCCCTAAAATAAAATAATAATCACAATAATAACTACTTTAAAACAGCATGAAATGCTCATAAAGAACAAAAATGCTGAATTTCTTTTTACATTTTTGGATCTAAAACGATCAGAAAAAAACTCCCAGGAGACTTTCAGGATAAATTCCACTAACAAGTGTACGAGCGAAACCTTCAGAAGCAGAGGTCCCAGAGAGTGGGCAAGCAGCATTGCACTAAGCAAAAGCAGGTGAACACTGAGAATGTAGGAGAGCGAACACTGATTTTAGGCTGTCTTTATTTACTGAGATCAAATTTGTATAATACGCTGTGTTCTAAAGGTGAACCAAATCAAATATTTGATATAACCTATCTTAGCTGAAAAAAAACTGAAAGTCTGTGCACCTCCCGTTTTCTCATATCTATCAAATCTTCTTCAGATTCTGCAGGCTAGAGGTAACCAGGGTCTTAATGGTACAGCTCCAGCATAAAAGTTAATATAACCTGATGATCTCAGTCTTATGTCAGTGTTCCAGAGCAAGCAAAAGCACAAAATGCCTCAATCAGTCACAAAACCAGAAATGGTTAAAGTTAAGGGCAAGGTTACCTCCAGCAACTTGACTCAAATTCATCTTTAATTCTTTCCTGGAAGGGATTTTTCTTCACTTTGAGTCATGGCTGGCCTGTGTGGTTATTTTTCTTCAAGGAGAGCAAGGGAAGAGATTCAAACACTATTTCTCTCTCACTCTGTCAACTGAGACTGCTCCAAAAACTCAGTTATACTTTCAATTATCTTCAACAACACAGACCCCTCACAAGAGAGAGCAAAAACTGACAAACCTACAGCAACGTGCCTGTCGAGTTGAAAATAATTTAGTGTCACTTACTTTCTCTCTTGCCTCAGACCTTATCTGAGGGGGGCTTGGGGGTCCGATTTGTGATGAGCGCCAATATGTATTAGGGGAATGGAAAAGGATGAGGAAGAGGATGTGATGTTGCCATTGTTCATCTTTTGAGCTGTCACTCGGCGCTAATTAACAGCAGTTGGAATGAGCGCGTGTGACACATCCGTGTTGTTGTCACAGTTTGACAATGAAGGTGCAAAAATGTTTCCGCTACCTGATCATTCTCAACGCTTCATTTCAAACGTAGCCTCTCTCGCTCCCTCTCTCTCACTGTCTCTCTCTCTCTCTCTCTCTCTCTCTCTCTCTCTCTCTCTCTCTCTCTCTCTCTCTCTCTTTGCGTTTTTATTTGCCTTTGTTGTCACACACTGTTAGCAGGGAACAGGCTATGAACCCAGAGAGTTGACAAAATAAAAAATTGGAAAAATCAAGTGGTATTTCAAGAGTGGCCTTCAGAGTCGCGCTCACACACTTCCTCTCTCTTGTTCTTCCTCCCTTTCTTTCACTGATTAGAAATAGGCATATGTTTTACAACTAACCGTATTCTTTGGGCTTGATCAGTCTTTCTGCTTCTTCCCTTCATCTCTGTTCCTCCTGCTGCTCTCTTCTCATCAAGGTCTCTTCATCCTTTCACCTGATCTTAGGCTGCACAAATCAATGTGACTCCTGCACAAAGATCAAGCATATTCAAAGAAACTAAGAATGTAGGAATAGACAAAGAGAAGAACAAAAAAAGTTTATGCTGCACAAGAGTTTGTTCTCTCAAATTAAGAGCTAGTTATATACTGCAATCTAGTGAAGGGAGCAACAGTGAGGGATCTCCAATAATGGATCTATATTAGAAATCCAAGAGTGTCACAGTGAATTAGAAGACCTAAAAAGTTTTTGTCAGAGTTTATATAGTCTGTAAACACTGTAAGTGTTAAAATACTCAGTGTTATAATACACCTTTACCATGTTAGAAATTTGTAGTATACGGGACGGTAACATACATGGAGACAGAAATCTGATAGAATTCCTGGGTTCCTGAATGATACAACTTTCTAAGTATTCAGCCCAACACCTCAAGATCATAAAACCTGGAGATAACAAATGCCATCCCCAAGAGGGGAAAACTTTTCTTATTATTAAAATGGTAGATGATAGGTAGGGATAGTTTTAGTATAATTGATTGTCCACAACCTACACAACCAATCAAGAAAGCACACAAGACACTGGCGTGTGGGTCTGAATTAGAAATTAAATAATATTTTGTCTTGTTAATCAATACACTACTGTGGTTTTACAGATAATAATAGCAATAATATTATAAATTATAGTAATGACTTATAGCTCAGTTTCTCCTCATATTGTAATCTGGGGGCGTGGGTTGGGAAATTACATGAAGTAAAATTTAAATGCAACTAAAGAGCAAGCTTTGGACAAATAGTGAGTTCATGAATGTTTTAAACATGTTGTGTGTGGGGTGTTTTTGGCTATATCTCAAATGTTTTACAATTTGACAAGCTGTAAATGAAAGGTCAAGACTGAGGCACGATCAGGCACATTCCAAAAGCAAGACGATAAAAGTGAAATGAGGAGAGACTGTCTTCAATTGTGGTTTATTGTGTTTGTGTATGCATTCACAAAATGTTTATATGACAAAAGAAAGCTAACATACTCTCTCTCTAACACTCTCACCCACACACACACACACACACACACACACAAGCCTAAAATCACACTTTGAGTGTGCATGTCTGGCAGACAGCAGGCAGTTTTGCAGCAAAAGAAAAAATGTAAGGCTCATTTCTTTCAAGTCTTTATCTCTCTGACAAACACCTTCCAAGCAAATACATTCTACTGATGAAATAAAAAGCATAGAAATAAACAACAAAAAATAAGCACTTATTTCCCGGAATGCCTCAAATCAGGCTAGACAAGCCAAGTTTCAAATGAACAGCATACAAACCAATAATCCGACTCCTGGCAGTGGAGTTAAATTATTAAAAAATAAAAAATAAAAATGAACACCTTCTGTGTTTAAGCAGAAGTGTGCGTTAACAAGGCATAATGAGAAATGTATACCAGTTTTTATATAGGAAACTGGTAAATGGATCATCCCAATATTGCATAGTTACTTATTGTTGTATTTGTATTTGCCTTGAAACGGCAAGTTTTCTTTTATTATATCGAACTTTTGGTGGGTTAATATTACCGAAATGGTCATATTTCAGTTTTACAATTGCATTCACCAAGCTATTTTTATCCCTTAGAATGAATAGTTTCTGTTCCATTAAGACTGTCATATATAAGAGGCTTCGGTCTTTTAACATAGATTGCACACTACATCAAGCCCATTCCAAAAAAGCATGGAAAATTCATTTTCATGTCACAGGGGCCCTTTAACGTCCATGGCTCCCCACGTTCACTGCTGTATTGATAACAGATATCACCTTGGCCTTCTACATTGTCCCGCATTGCACCATGGAGCCACAAAGTTCTGGTGTTCCGAGGTCTCCATGGTGCCTGCTGACAGTGACAGATCAGTTATGGGCCTTTGCATGGTTCTCCTCTCTGCCTTGCTGCTTTCAAAGCCCTATGGAGGGTATATTTCATCCCTCTGCATTCAAGCTTATCTGGGTCACTAGCATACTCTGCATACGTGTCTGATGAATGGCCCGTGTCTAGGGCGTTTAGGCTGGTAACACATCACCCCCTATTATTCCACATAGGAGCCTGCATCCAGAGCCATTTACATGATTTAATTTTTCTCCCACTGTGCTCAGTTGTGCTGTGTTGGAGAACATGGTTTACATGTTAGAGGTCACGGGGGTTGGTTTCTGAGTAATTAGTATTTACTGGAGGTTTAGCCATCGCATGGAATAATGTTTTTAGCCTCGCTGCTGCCACGAACCAGCAGTGATTAATTTGGCGCTGTAGCGTTTAAAAGTGCAGCAGGGTGCCAGCATTACTCGCACAAAAGCCATTTTACAGCCGTCAAGTCGAATGCAGAATCCACTCACAGATTTGTAAATTGTAACTGACAGGTGGCAACAATGCTCTCATATGGGGTGTTTCTTATTTTCTTTTGTGCAGGATAAGAGGGATATTTTACCTCCAGTGGTGTCTTTTAACTGACATACAAATCTCAAACCTTCACCCTTTTTTTTTGTTTCCATCTCAAAGAACCTAGTAAATATATGACAAAGTAATGTGCCGTTAAGGGAGCCTTAGGGGAGACATGCTAACCTTGTTTGTCTATCCGAACATGTTTTCAACTAACTCCAGGAGAAAATGTTTCACCTCCCCCTTTATCCATTAAGATTTCCCTATTCATCGCTATTGAGCTTATTTTCTTACTCTTCTAATGAATATATTATGTCCTTTTCACTCAGCAGGATGTTGATCAAGACAGCGAAGGTTATGCTAACCCTGAGGCCAATGTAACATAAAGCATATTTGTATGTACCAAATTACCATTTCATGATGCTAATGGACAGAAGTGCATCCTTTGTCATGCTCCAGGTTGCAGGTTAAATTTTTAGCCTTATAATAATGTGACTGCATTTGTGCAGAGCTAAAAGGACTTCGTGGCCTTGTGCCACTAATTTTCAAAGCATTCAGGGTAGTTTTCAGAATGCACCCCCCAAGTCTGTTACCTAATGCTGTGGTTTGTTTGCTTTGTTAAATTTGATTTAAAGAGAGACAGTCAACTCTTTAAACAATGAAAGAGACAGATGTGTACCTCCAGAAAACACAGCTTGTTTACCACAGATGGGCTTAGAGTCGTCCATTAGCGCATTAGCATGTCTGACTGAGACACAACAACCAAACAGAACAGCTTGGCAATAAAGTGTAGTGTTGCTTCCCACTTAAAGTGAGCCTATTACAATGATATAATAATAGAGTGTGCATAGTGCCACTAAACCATATTGTCACAACTGAAATTAATGTCATGGCTAGCTGCTAATGGAAAAGAGAGACCCCTGGCCAAACCTGTTTATACCAACAGCACATTACCATTTAAAAGCCAAAAAAAGAAAGAAAGCCCCCGTCAGCAGCATTAGGATTTAATTCAAAGGTGTGAATTAACAATAAAGCCTACATTTGAGATGTAGCCAAAACACATTCACACACAAACACACATAGACACACAAGCTAAAGCAAAGACATGTCTGTAAATAGCCCTTACACAAACATATATAGGGACTCAAAATTCCTCCTCAAACCCATCAAAACTGATATAAGCTCAGTTGTAGAGAATTAGGCCCATAAAACCAGGGCTGCCACTTGTTTGCAGTTCATAATTAAAAAGCAGTGTAAATCGAAACACCACCCTGTCACTTCACAATTACTGGGGATGATGCCAGTACTCATTAATCATGTATAAATAGAACTCTAACACACCTGCAGGTATTATTTGCCTGGAAGCAAGCCGTACAATGAACTAATTAAAGCCACCCTATGTATATATATTCATACATACAGTGTGTGTGTGTGTGTGTGTGTGTGTGTGTGTGTGTGTGTGTGTGTGTGTGTGTGTGTGTGTGTGTGTGTGT
>JBBMFX010000011.1:9190235-9200513 GCA_037832545.1 Rhabdalestes septentrionalis
GTGTGTGTGTGTGTGTGTTTGTGTGTGTGTGTGTATGTGTGTGTGTGTGTGTGTGTGTGTGTGTGTGTGTGTGTGTGAACTACAGTGTTTACAGTGCTTTGTACAGAAATGTACTGTTGTTATTCTTGCACACTCACACCGGAGTGTCTTTGCACTCTGTGTATTACTTATGTGGTCTTGTGATATATTATGTTTTTGTTCTGTATGTTGCACCATAGTCCTGGATGAATATTGTTTTGTTTCACTGTGTACTGTGTATTTGGCTTGACTTGACTAGACGTGAGTAATATTGATTATCTCATAGGAATTGTCAAAAGGTAGGATATAACAGGCACAAAGTGAAGTCAATTCTTGTAGGTAATGTGTTGGAATGTATGTACATCACTGACCTTGTGAGAAGATAGTACAGAGATAGTGTGATGGTCTATGTAATGTTCTGCTGGGAAATCTTGGATCCTAGCATTCATCTGTATTTTACTTTGATGCATAATATCTAGCATCTATTCATGGCAAGAGTTTACCCCAAGGACATTGACATTTTTAGCAGAATACTGTGCACTGCCACACTTCAAAAACTGTTCCAGAGTGGTTTGAGACCTGACCAGCAAATTCCCCAGATCTAAACAGACTGAGCATCAGTGGGATGTGCTGGACAAACTAGTCTGATCCATGAGGGCCCCACCTCACAGCTTATGGGATTTAAAGAAGCTGCTGTTAATGCCTTGTTGCCAGATACCACAACAATCATCAGAGGTATTGTAGTGTCCATGCCTATTTGAGTATACGGGGAGCCCTACACAAGATTAGGAAGGGTATTTTAATTGGTGCGTGTATATATTGTATAGAAAAAGTGCCCACTGCACAGGTCTTTGGTTTGGAAGGAAGCTTTAAAATGTGAGAGAAATATGTTTCCCTAGCAGGTGATTTTCTGCAAGTCATCAAAACAACAAAAAAAAAAGATCCTACACACACGTTACCTTTCATCGAATCCCCATTCTTGTACATTAAATATAAGCCTCACAAAATTCTTTATCCCAACAGAGACGGACTTGTATCGCCTTGTGCCAGAATATTCCAGGCTAATAATGTAAGTCTGAGCTGCATGAGATCCGCTGGCATTACACTCATTCAATGAGGCTTCAAGTCCTCCACCTAATCCATATCCATGAGCACATATGGTTTATTTATTCAGTTGAAGTCAACTTATTTCATACACAAATGCAAAAACAGAACATCAGGTCAGCTGTGTCATGGGCAGTGGGTAAAATATCTCACAGGACATGCACAGATTCTCAAATGCCCATCATAATTAAAATCCTACCAAAGGTGGCATGACCATATCCCAGTGCACACAAACTCTCTCTCCATAATTAGCTTTGGAGAGTTTATTTCTTTTTTTTTTCTCTTGCAGAATCATTAATGTCAATAAAACATCCTCTCATTTGGATGTGTAAATAACGGGCAGTCAGTGACAATCTTCGGGGATGGAAGTGGCTAGAGACTTTGAAACTTCATGGGAAGAGGATGAGAGCAATTAACAATATCTGACACATATACACATGCACACACACACATATCAGCCTTAATTGCCATCATGTCACTCCTGGTTTGCTCAAAATAAGAAAGATGGCTTCCTGCAATGTGCTAAACTGGAAACAAAGGTTCATATTACACTTCAGTGACCTGGAAAATTCACTTTATGTTCACTTTCATAAAGTTTGGGACTTTGCTGTGCAAGATCCATGTTGTCAGAAAAAGGGGTACTGTGTATGCACATCTTATCCTCCAAGGTACAAACAAAGTAAATGCACTATTGAAAGTACAGCAATGTTGTTTATGTACAGTTGTCTGCATTAAAAATGCAATCATTTTTGTTGGGGTATTTTACCTTTTCATGTGTGTCACTCAAGGGCCTCTGGCTCCACATTCCCAACACTGATGCTGGGTGGAGCCCCATTTGTTTTCATACACCTCACTTCCTGTCTAGTTGGTCATGTGCATCCTCACTTACATCATTTCCTGTTTATGTTACCACATGTTGTCATTGCTGTGTTTGTACCTCATCACCTGATTTCTCTTTTAGTTTACATACACTTATATCAGAGTGTTAACATATTGACTTCCCTCATCTGCCCACCCTGTAATTTGTTTAAATAAGCCCGATCTTGAAGCACATTGTCTGGGCACAGTCTCCGCTCACACAAGTCATCTGTGTATGTGTGCCGTGGCTGTTTGATGTTGCTGTTTATCCTGTTTCTTTTATGCTCTTGCTCATCCTTAGGAAAAAAAATTGGCTCAGCTGTCCTTCCACCCTCCAGTTGGACTGTGTTTGTGTTGCTTATCCCCCTTCCAGCAGAGGGTTTAATAGAGACCTGGTAGTTTTTTTCTTTCTTTTTTTAATAGACTGAATTCCAGCTAGTGTGTCCCTGTCTGCATCTCTGTATATGCGTACACAATGACAATGGTTAAATGAAAAAATAAAATAAAATATTGGAATAAAGGATTATAGATGGTGTTAAGGCACTTGCAACTGAATATGGTGATATAATGTGCCCTAAGTAAAGGTACTGAATATGTACCCTTGAGGGTACCAACCCAGTGACTTGAAGGGTACTGTCCTACAATAAAATTGAATTTCTTATTCTTGTGGCACCTGTCAAGATGTGGGATATGTCAGGAAGCAAGTTAACAGTCAATTCCTAATGCTGATTGTTGGAAGCAGGAAAAATAGCCAAGCATAATGATCTGGAGAACTTAGATATGGGCCGAGTTGTGATGGCTAGGCAACTGGATCAAAGCATTTCTGAATCAGTTGGTCTTGAGTTGACCTGTGGTCAGTATCTACCAAAAGTTGGAGGACAACAAGTGAACTGGCAACATGTTCATGGGCGCTCAAGGCCCATTGATGTAAGTGAGGGAGTGAAGGCAAATCTATCTGGTCCAATCCCACACAAGAGCTACTGTAGCACAAATTGCTAAAAAAAATAAAAAATATATCAGACCACATTGAGCACCAGAGTTTGCGGCATACAGAGCTGCATATCCACAGTCCAGTCAGAGTGCCTGTGCTGACCCCTGTCCACCCCTGAAATTGCCTACCGTGGGCATGAATTTGGCCAGTGGAGCATTCATTTGGAACATGGTTATAGAACAAGTACACCCCGTCATGGCAACAGCATGTCTAACAGGCTCTTTCAACAGGATAATGAGCCCTTCCACATTGCTAAAAATGTACAGGAATGGCTTGTGGAGCATAAGTAAAAGTGCAGAAAAAATTGTTAAGGGTGTTGACTTCTCCAACTTTTTCAGATGTCAGTCTTATCAAGTATCTGTGGAAAATGTTGGACAAATTAGCCCGATCCATGGAGGCCTCACCTCACAAATTACAGAACATAGAGCACCTTTTGCTATCACTTTGATGCTAGATACCACAGCACACCTCCATACCCCATTGTGGAGTCCCCTCCTCAATGGATAAAAGCTGTTTCAGGAGACCTGCACGGTATCAAGCAGTTTTAATGTTCTATCTGATCAGTGTGTATTTAAAAAATGGAGCTATATATTAGCACTCACACTGTGGTTAAAACAACATAGGTGTGAATTCAGAGACCTATACAGTAATGCACAAATGTACAAAATATTTTACAAGGTACTAAAAAGTCCTCATGGTACATTTGGGTAAATGCCTGTCAGATAGTTGTCAGAATTTTGCATGTAACTTTGCAAAACCTTTGCTACATCTTATTTTAGGCTCAGCTCAAGCTTGATGAACACTCAGTCCCAACACAAACATGAAGGCACAAGCCAGCTTGGTATAGAAATAGTGTTGTTTTGTTGATTTTAGTGCATATAGTGAAGTGTTTCGAATCCTACCAAATTCTACTTTAAGCACCATGAACTATGGAACATTGTTTCCAAGCTTAAACAAGACCCCAAGAAGGTTTATGGTTTTCAGTGCTGCAAATTCTAAGTCAACTGAGGTACATTTTATTCCAAGGCACGCACTTCCTCTTTGAGATTGCATGGATTTGCAATGGTTTGTTTTGGCCGCTTCTCTACTAGATGCAAGATGTCGATTTGTAGATCACTCACCCACACAGCACAACCATGTCAGACACCTCATCGTGTTTATTTCACGCATTTGTCTTTAAGAACAGACCATATCTTAGCAATGTCTGCACCATCGTACACCCTTCTCAATTTCAATTTCATTTGGATGTGAAAAATGCAAAAATGCATATGTGTGTAGGCTTCCTGAATGTGTTACTTTACCAATGCATTAATTTGACATCATGAAATAGTTTGTGTCATGCATATTCAACCATATCCATCTTTATTTTGACTACTCTCAGCAGTTCCTTATTCAAATCCTGTTGCAAAAAAACTCTTTATCCACCCCCAAAAAGCAATAACTTAATAAATTGAAAGAGAACCCAAAATGGCATGTTGGCCAGATATTACACTGCAGGCCTATTGTGTAAAATAATTGGAACCCTTTGGTGTTTCTGACCTCAAATTACTGAGATAATGAAACCAGCTTTCCATGGTGTCCAAACTGTGAACTTTTGCTATTTCACAATGTGTTCCTCATATCGCCTTATGACACCCAGTGGATGGCAGCGCTGAAGGGAAGCCCATTCAAAATCACTGTCATTATACCCAGTCAGAACACTCCACTGCCCTTTTTTTTAGTTGGCAGAGACATCATGCATACTCAAACAAATTCAAACAAATATTTTGCATCTGCCACAGTGTTCTCCCACTGTAGAAAAAAGTAATTGGTGATTGAGAACAGTAACCAAGGGAGCACAGTCTGAAAAGAGAATTAAAGCATACAGTAGTTCCTAATGGCTTGTTGGTCAAATCGAGAATAAAAGCCGTTGAGAGATGAAAACCGTCAAAGTAACCACTTTAAGTTATGACAAAAAGTTATTGCAAATAAAATGAATGAGTTAGATGAACAAAATCAATATTTTACAGCAATTGAAACCTAAAAAGCACTGTATTTTTCTTTGTGAAGACATACAGCTTATCCACATTGCTTGAATGTGTAGCACCTAATGAACCTTACTTGTAATGCACTCACTCATATTTAGCAGGCTAAAAAAGGGGGCACTATTAGTACCAGGGGCGTCAGAAGAAATTTTAATGTGAGGGGGATGCATTTCTAGGTGTGGGGGACAAGGTTTGGGCATGGGGTGAGGTTTAGATTTGGGGGCGTGGTTTGGATGGGTGGATGGGTGAAGTCTCCTATGGATTAAGTAGAATGCATTTTTCGCAAAAGATTCAAGAATCAAGATTCAACAGCAGTGGGTGAACTATTATTTTATGTTAAATGTGGGGGGGTCCAAACGAATAATTGTGAAATGTAAGGGGGACATATCCCCTTCAGACTGAATGGTAATGATGCCCATGATTAGTACTAAAGTCAAGTGGTGGTTTGCGTCAATGCAATTTGTTTTTATTTGTTCTTTTGTTTTTGTTTTACTGAGCACTATTAAACTCAAGGTGGGTCAGTGAAAGGGCAACATGTTTCATCTTGAAATATAACCCCTAAAAGGTAGTAATGGGAATGCCACAGCATGTAAATCAGATTTAAAAATTGCATGACTGGTGCATATTTATTTTTTGGAAATATTAAGTAATGTCGTAGGATTTGCAATTGTGTTCTGGTAATTTAATGTAAGAACAATACATACTATACATTGTGCAAATCAAGCAGTGGGCACAGGTGCGTCAGGCGATCCTATAAAGAACAAACTTTAAAAACATTTAAATTGCAACCTCCTTCATTCGTGTTGCAGTCAAAGGAGTGTCCGGTTATTTCAAACCATCCAGGTGTTGTACATATAAGACTTTCCTCAGTAGACACCATTTGATCCCCAATATTGAACTCTGTTCCACACGTAAGCTGTCTGATGTCTGTGGTGATTGACTTATCTGCCAGCACTAGAGGAGGGTATTCTAGGACATCATTTATGAAAATTAATGAATAATTACTTTCGTACAATGTGACATCCCCCGACAAATATGCAGCTTTAAATGACTGCCGAGAGCGATTGCACATCAGACTCATCAAAATCAGAATTAACTTATCAAGTTTCCTAATTGCTGAGGAGTGCTTTATCTTGATTGGGGCTTAATTCAATTTTCCAATCACATAACACTATCATGGTCATTGACTCTTGGAATTCAGAATTAGCCCAGGAATCGTTTTAACACGCGCTGGGTCTTCTATCAGGTTTGAAAATCTGCACCTGGCTAAAATGATGTATGAAAATATCATTTTAAAGAGCTGGAACTGATTCTGCTTAAACCGGTGAAACCTTGGGAAAAAAAATTACAATGCTGATGCAAGTGCACTAAAATTCCCATTTTGGGGGTCTCCCACCAGTGGGTTAAGTAACTTTACTGAAATTCGAATAAAGTGAATGCAATGTGGTATATTCATTAAAAAACCTTTAGTGATGTTACATTTTGTTTCATAAAGCAAGTCATTATGTGCATTGTTACAGCATGTGCATGTACAAAATAACGTATGTATGTGTGTGTGTGTGTGTGTGTGTGTGTGTGTGTGTATAACAGACAGAATAAAGGAACGACAGCGACAGAGTGCTGTTGAATTCAGAGCAAAAAAGAGAGTGAGGGAGGTCAGGGTGAAGGAATCAGTGTGAAACACAGATGGACAGAAAAGGAGAGCTATATAGACTGAAAATGGGGCTGTGACAAAACGCTAGCTCCGAGCTAAGATTAGGAATCCATCAGTCTGCCATGAAATATTCAAACACACATGGCCAGGCTCGGGATGTTATGAATGACATGATGAAACGATGGCTGGCTGATGTATATGGAACAATAGGAGTATTGCACATCCGAAAAAATCTCTTCCAGGCTAGAAATCTCTTCTTTAAAGGAATACATGGCAACATATACAGTGAATATGCCTATCCATTGTGCAAAACCATATTCAGTTCTAATTCATATCCCCCAATGGAAGCATTCAGTCAATCAGGCTCAATTAACCCTGTAAATCCCAAGCAAAAGCTGTTACTTTTTCTGATCTGCAGTTATTTTGTGTCACAAACTACCTTTTGAGGCATGTTCAGCACCCCTCTGGCACCTTTATTACTTTTACTCTGATGAAACAATGCCATGCATGCATAAACAATATCATATTTACCAGCAGCACTGCAAAATCGGTATTTTGCAATCCTCCATGCTGGATTAGTTGGGGCCTGCTATGAATGGAATAATTTATTAGTCTAAATACACAGTTAAGAAGGTTTGCTAAACAGAAGAACTTCAAGGGGTAAAGATTAATTTCAACTGGTTTTATTCGACTAAGATAAAATCCTTTGGGCTCTATTTTTCTGCTGACACAAGTGCAGTTTAAGGCTGTAACAGTATTTGGCAGGACACAAGCCTATTTGCAACCATTTGCTATTTTGTTGGCTTGAGAAAAATACCACCTGGACCAGCATTGGTGGTTGATGGAATAAGGGGTGACGTTCAAAATATAATGGCACTCTAACTCAAGGCACTGACTCCTTTTAGTCCAAAAAATGTGCTTGCACTACCACCTCCACTGACCAACTCTTTCTGCAAAACAGTCAAATCCAATTCTTCATGACTTTGTTGGGGGATACAGTTTAAATTACCCCACTTGGGTAACCTCTCCAATGTCTAGCTAAAATGGATTTCATTCATTTCAGCAACAAATGTGATGAATTGTGGTTCAGTAACAATTGCCGTGTGTTTAAACATACCATGAGTTGCAGAGACTTTTATCATATAAAGGTGTTTTATGGTCACAAAACCTGTTTGTTCTTGTTTCAAGGAGAGTTAACGATTATTTTGGTGCTGAAAGAAAAGTTCCCTGGCCTCTTGGTTTGAGGAACATGATGAAAAGTAGAAGGTATAGCTATGGCCTACAAATTCCCAAGATCTCAGCCCAATCAAATGTATGTAGGGTGTGCTGGAACAAGACCAGCTTCATCTCAGAAATGGAGCATATCGGAGCTATTTTAGTGCCTTGCAAAGGACCAAGAGTACATTAAGTGTAAAGTGTCCATTTGTCATACGTGAACACACCACAGCACAGCGCACAGTGAACAGCACAAAATTGTTCTCTGTATTTAACCCATTCACCAAGTGCAGCAGGGGGCTTCCAGTGACACAGTAGCTGGGAGCGGCGTAGGGGGATGGAATCTTGGTCAAGGCGTCTCAGTGGTGCCGCTGGCAGTCCTGGGGTTTCGAAACAACAACGCTCTGATCACAGGGGAACTCCCTAACCACCAGGTCACCAGCTGGCCCAGGGTGTCATAGTATTTTGGCCCTTGTATGCATTGTTCTTAATTCCTGTGTAGTTAATTGGGGAACCAATGAGGAGTTAGTATCTGTCAATCAGTATAAGTGCACAGTCAATGAATACACAAGACATAGTGGTGTTATATTCTGTTTCTTTCAGTATCTTGCATCAGCAACTTCACACACTGCTGGTTTTGGTTACGTGATTTGGTCATGAAAGACATTAAAATGAGCAACACTGCAGCCACATGCAATATACCCATGACTGCTGACATCATTCAAAAGGTGGATTCATTCGAAAGGTGGATTCAAGGTTCCTTTAAAAGTTTAGGTGTTCTAAACATAAATGCATCAAAAGATGCGTCACAGTCTCCTCAGAATGAAAAAGCTGGATAAATCCACCGTTCAGGAGACATTTAAAGACATTTAAAGGTCCACTTTTCATCGCATAAGGAACAGAAATGGGCTGGTGCAATTTGCATGCTTTAAGATAATTTAGAAGTGACCTTCAAAGTGCCGAGAAAGTGTGCCCAACAAATATAGAATGTGAAATGTCAGAATGATCTCATCCGCTGCACAATGACTAGCATAGCTAGTCTAATTCTCCAAAATTAGACCCCATTTTGTACTTGAACAATTTCTTATCCTTAAAATAGTGAAGATCACAGTTGATTAGAACTCAAGAGCACACTTGGGGTATAGTGGAACTAACACCATAATTTGGCAATTACCTTAAGGTTATATGTGCATGGTATTCCTGGGACCAGCTTAAAATAAAACAAATAATAAAAATAAAAGACAATGTGTGTTGATCACATCTCTATACAAATCCAGAGACCTTAAGGAGTGTGTCTGATTTCTTTAAGTGCAAGAGCGCTATTTTGGGATGGCGATCATAGAGGAATCAACAAGAAAGCAAGTAGGCCTCTAGGGGAAATGAGTTTTGATGCTCTGTAGTTTGTAAATGCATTATATCAATCTTTTCAAAACAAACCCTCATTATCTCCATTTTGGTCTTTTTTTGCCTAATTTAAAAAATGTGAAGTACCCTTCACACTATATCATGGTACATGGATAATAAATGACCCAAAACTGTTTTTAAACTTTTTTACACTAACCATATTTCTTCTCCTGTATTTGCCTTTATGTGAAAATGAGGTTTTGGTCTCATCACACATATGTAAAATGTGGCTTTTATCAAGCTGTTAAATATGTGCATGTATATTATTTCAGCATTGAAATAAAAGCAGCTCTGGATAATGTATTGTTATAGTTATGGCAACAGCTTGTAAAGGAAACAAATTGCAGTATGAAAAGTTGCCATTGTAATGTATGGTACAATAAACGCAATGAGAGAAAAGTTCAACAGCCATTTCATAAACATGGTCAATCCAGGCTTAATAATCTGGTTATTTCTTATTTTAAGTTTGATTTTCTTTTTTTGCTTCTCTTTATTCCTTTCTTGCAAAGGTTTTGCAATTTATCCAGTAAGTGTTTCTCTCTCACTTGAATAAGGCAATTACATCAATCTGTCAAAATGGATCAATGTGGTAGTAGAACTATGTCAAGGTGAACTATTATCACTGTGAGAATAAATTATAAATATCTCATTAAGTTTTGCATAGGAAGTGCAAAGGTAGTGTGTTGTATAGTGTGTGTGCGTGTGTGTGTGTTGGGGGTGTTTAATCATGACCAGGAAGGGTGAAACAATCTGTTGATTATTGTTCATGGGTGTTGGCAGAAAAAATCTACGCTTATTTCTAGAAATTTTAAGATATACTTTGTATTAGCATTCAAACAACATTCTCATTATGACAACATTTTCTTATATTGACAGCTAAATGTGTGATACTCTAAATATAGTTGATCATAAGATACACTCAACAAAAATTTTAACGCAACACCTTTGTTCCTGCTCCGATTTTTCATGAGATGGACTTAAAGATCTAAAATTCATTCCAGATACACAAT
>JBBMFX010000011.1:9227836-9244721 GCA_037832545.1 Rhabdalestes septentrionalis
TTCGTTTCCCGTTCTTTCCTCTGCTCACTTATCCATGTGTGGCAGTTCTCAGAGGCCTAAGTGGAGGTGTAAGGTCTGTTGTTTGAAGCTTTGGTTCTTTACAGGAGGGCAACTTTTCCAGAGATCCTCGCTCGGCATCCCCCACACTGTTCTCAGGTCAGTGGAAATGCTTGTTTTAGAGATCACCCTCTGCTTTGCCTGTCTCTCAAATCACACAGTGACAGCTTTGACCCCCCTGAACTCGACCCACAAGAAGATACAGTGAACCACTCTGAGAGTTGATGTTTTCTAGCAGTAAAGTGTTTTAGCGGAAGACGCTCTTTTATTCTGGCCCGAGGTCGGCATTGTATTGTTCTTGTAATCCTAAAAGGTTTGAGTAAGGAGAATATCAATCAGAATCAAAAGGCTGCTGCTGTACCGAGAGCAGCCAAGCATGGACTGTAAACCTATCCTCTCTGGGAGCTCCTCTTTCTGTCACTGAAAGGCTAAAGTTTGGTCCCTGTTTCTGGACTGCCACAACTTCTATCATCGACAGATTGCCCACAAGACTTCGAAACTACAGACAAGGATGTCAAAGAGGGCACAAAGTTTTCTGTTTAGTGGTCTATACAAGTCTGAAGACCATCACAGGCCTCTGAAGGTGTCATTTGTCCCAAAGTGGAGATGCTGGATGTTGGAGATTTGTTTAATGCTGTTTTTTTTTGAGGAGATTTATCACATTGAAAAGACTGTGGTATATATGCTGGCAATGAGGATGAAGTCAGCCCTGGTCTCTACAATACATAGATGTTGTTATTTTTGTAGACAACATGAGTAGTTCCTTATGCTGGTCCTGGAGGGCCTTCGTTCTGCAGGTACTAGGGTTTTCTCAGCTCCACACACTGTTCAGCTCAGGAAAATGTGTCCATATGGGTTTGGAGTTAAAACAGAAAGACACCTAAAAATAAGCTGAGTACTGCCACTCCTGCTGTCTCTAGCTATTACAGTCTAGCAGACGTGAGTTTCAATGATGATTTAAAGGCACGCTCTGTGAGGGTCCACGTGTCGTTTTTAGGAAGAAGGTAATATAAAGATAAATCAGTAGGTGAGCTCATCATACATAAGATATGTTCCAGCAGTTGGCAAGACACCCTTGTGTTTTTCAAATTACAAGCTTGGGAGTGAGTGGGAGGGCCTTAAAAAGAGACTCTGATGGGTCGATAGATGAAAAGAAACAACAGGTGAAGAGAGAACAGAAGCTGGACCTATCGCATATAACTTCCATCACAGCACATAATCAGCCCAGGCCATGCGTACTACTGAAAAATATCACTATGGGTTGGTTAGGGGTTTAAAAACTAGACACTGTGACTGACCACAGAGAGTAACAGAACTAAATATTTGCATATATGAATATAACGGTTCCTAAATGGTTCTTAGCTTGCATGTGGAGTTCTAATATAAACAAAGGAGTCATAAGAGGGATTTTGCATCAGATTCCATGTTTATGATGTCATTGTCACAAAAGCTGATTCCAGATCAGCACTCCCAGTGCTGTACTGAATGTTATGTGGGGTTTTTCACGCTCACAAATCTCCTTTAAAAATCATTCTTTAAAGAAACTCAAAGGACTGAACGCTTATTTGGGAAATCAAATGTGGTTCTTTTATGGCACCACTCCAAATAACCTTTTAGCACATTCATTTTTAAGACCGTTGACTGCAACGGACTTTCAATGGAGATTCTCCATTGGCACAGTGATTAAGTTCAATAAAAGGTTTGATCTTCGTCCAGCCAGCCATACCAAGGCACTGTATGTAAACTTTTCCAAAGTATCATTACAATAAAACACACACACATACATACATACACTGGTGAAATCACAACTCAGTCTCAATCTCACAATTTCTCAGCCAAGTAGCCAAATATCACACCATCAAATTTGCTTTGCAGCACTACAAATGACTGACAGGTTTTCACGCAAAAAAATTAACAGAAAAAGGTGCGAATGAAGAGAATGAGATGGGGGGGGGGGGGAGTAGTCGAGACCTGTGAGTGCTGCTGTGTGCGGGTGTCACATTCCTCACCCTGGGAGCGGGAGCACTTAACTTCGCACTGTCACAATTCCTCCAATTACTTCTGCCAGCTCGCCTGTGCCAATGGGAGGTGGCTGGCCTGTGGAAGTGCTCGGCAGAATACAGAGCCACCGCAACATCAATTATTTAGGTTGGCTTTCTGTCCATGCGCTGCTTTAACCGCCTTAGTTTTGTCCCATAAGCGATAAAAGCAGATAGAGGTCGTCGCTCGGCTGCAAGGCAACTTGCTCAGGGGTCAGTTTGAGCAAGTGTTTGGGGATACGCTCTATTAGGGTCCGGGCAACGTTCCGATGCAGAAGATGCACTATGAGGGTAGTAAACAGCCAACATAAGTATGTCGCATGTGTGACATGTTTAAGCACTGGTAACACACTGTGTGTGTTCTTCATATGAAGGAACTACAAAGGCCCACAAGATAAATGGATACAAGGAAATCACAGATGAAAAGTGTTGGAACTCTCACATCACAGCAGATCATTAGCCCAGGCCATGCTGGGTAAGGAAGATAAACACAAGATGCTGTCATGAGCAACTGAGGAGCCTGAAAGAAACAGAGACCATAGACAAGAAGGAAAGAGAGTACTTGACTCAGGAGAGTGAACAGCAAGTGAGGGTAATCTTTAACCGCGTTCTCTTAAAAAAAAAAAACGCTTGCCTTCTTGGGGTAAAACGAGGAGAAACTACACTCCGACAAAGTCTTCATGAATTATGACCACATGAAGAGACTGAAATGATATATTAATAGATGGAGAGGCAGCAAGAGATCAGAAATTAGTGCCTTTTGCAAGTTCATGCTTAAGCCAATCTTCATCATGAGGGAATGTTCCTCCTTTTACGAAAAAGTGAGATATTTACATTTAAAAAGAAATAATATTGCAGTCTTACATTCAATGACACTCATTAAGTCCTCTAGTTCTCGTCTTCTTGTTAGACTGAATTAGAAGCTGAACTGACTTAAATATCGCATCATTTAAATACCACATCATTTAGAAAAAAACACATTTAGGTCAAAATATACTAGTGATTGAAGAATGCAGTGTGGATTGGGGAATTTGTTCATGAAAGCGTCTAAAACTTGATATCAGGAAGCACACTGCAGACAAAGGAGGGTTAAAAAAATGTTTTTAAATACAATTATACTCAGTGACAGTGTGGACTTTCATCAGAAAAAGGAGTAATGGTGACCATTCAGGGTTAAAACCCTTAACACATATGAAAGACGAGGGAGCAAAACGTACCAAAATCTTATAGCAGGTGAAAAATCCACTCATTTAAGCTTCTGAAGTTGGTTTCAATGCAAGCCACCGCAGACACTGGATTTTAATAACATGATTTCTTCAAAGGTGCTCTGCAAATCTGGGCACATTTACATTTCAAAAGGATAAAGATTGCTTTTCATTTTTGATGTTTTCCACCGAGGTGACTTTTTTATTTTTGAAAAATGTTTTTTTTGTCCCCCTTCTAGTTTATCTTCCAATAAATTTGCCACTGTGTCTTATTACAGCAGATAATGTATTTTTACCCCCACCCTTCTCTTTACTGCATCCTTTTTCTTGTTTGTAAGTCATTTTATGACCTATTAAAATAAAACCTTTGTGATTTTCCTTTACCCAGGGACCATGTTTAATGTGACCTACTGTGTATATATTTATTCCTCTATCTACACCATAAAAAGACACTTTTATATCAACATGAAATTAGTCTTCATATTCCACATGTGTGATGTCTGTATATTTGCTTACATGTTAACCAGAATAAGAACATTTTACTGATACTAAAAGACATTGCTTATGTTTCAACTGCACAGACAAGAACATCATAAAATATAAAGTAAATGACTGTACTCTATAAAATACTCTATACATTAACATTATACTCTCCTGTGATTCTCACACTGTCCTAAAACTTGAATGTGTCGTCATATTGTTAGCTGCTTTGGATAAAAGTTTCATACATATAGTATAGATATGTAACTTACAGTTACGTTAAGTACTAGTGACACAACTAGTGGTAAGGAGTGTGTTATTGCAGGTAATAGAAATAAGTTGTAAATAAGTATTACTGGTATACTGACAGAAAATTTAAATTTGGTTCTGTGAGTAACCCCGAAATCTCCAGCCCCCAGAGTGTCCAGCTGCCCTGTCAATTTAGATATTTGTATGTTAACATATTTCTATTACCAAGAAATCTTGGTGTTCGAGCCTCATGCAAACGCCTCTCCTGGTTAAATGACGTTTTTGTAATTTCTAAATGAATATATTTACTCACTGCAGGAAACGTATTAAATATGGCATTTATTTGCAAATTTCCCCAGGTTCTGCTTTAAGATAAGCTTCAGCATCCATTGACATCCCAACTCTCAACCCAAAACTACACTCCTAGATTGTTTACCCCTATTCCCAGTCAGCTGATTACATGTATTTGCATGTATCATGTACGAAATTACGTTTATTAATTTCTTTGTGGTGTTGGTCCTGCATATCCTAGTTAGATTCTTCATCCATTCAGTCCCTCCCACCCTCAACTTCTCTGACAGCGAACTACTTGTAGTGCCGTACACTAGTCTCTCCTCAGTGGGTGGCAATTCTTCCGCAGTGTAGCCCCTACACTTCCCTACGGCAGTCTTTTCTTTCTTGCTTTTCTCTTTCCTCCTTCAAAACTACTATGAAGGCATTCCTCTGTAAACAACACTTCTCTCTTCTCTTTGCCTCATTCTCTTCTTTTATAAAATGATTATCATCAGTATTATTTTACTAATGCATCATCTCTCAGTATTATTTGAGGAATGGATCTGTGTAAACTGACCTTGGGATTATGAAAATCTGGCATAAAATCAATCGCAGTATCATTGTTTTCATTTTTGAATGACGGTCCGTCAATGCGACTCTTTCCATTCTATTTTCAGAGTGTCGGCAGTAGCACACAGTGCTTGCAATCTTGTTTCTAAAGTTATGTGCTGCAACCTTGCAATAAATTAAAGCATAAATAGAAGGAAAACCTAGCATGTTCCTGTCAGCTGAGTCGCTGAAGGTTCTCGGTGGAATTAATTTGCATAGGTTAATTTCTAGCTACTTTGCAAATTAGACTTGAAAGGATAATTACTTAATTTCCCTCATCCGTGCCTCCCCCGTCTCTTTTTCCATCGTTGGTTATGTAAATCACACTATTCGCCATTGCCGTTGTATTCAGCCTTTAAACAAGGTGTTGCAGTGGTCAGAGTGAACTCCCTTCTTATCGCCTCACTTTACCTCCGTGCAGACATATTGATTTCATTCCGCTTTGTTACTGGCATGAAGAAGAGCAAATCAGTCGTCATCTCCAGGTCTCGTATGCCGCCCCCTAGCCATTCTGGCCTCTGGAGTACTGAACCTGGTCTCTATTCATCCCCAGGCTGTTGCGTGTGGTTTGGTTTCTTCTGTGATTAATCACACCTGTCCCCTATTACCATTTCCTATTAAAGCCCAGGCTTGTGTCTGCTCACTGTCATGCCTACTGGTTGATGTTCTCCTCTCTTACTCTCTCTCTCTGTTTCTCTCACTCCCTGCCTCACCCATCCCACCAAGTACACCTTGCCAATTTTCACCCCTGTGGAATATCCAGTACCTTGCCATTGGGAGCTCTTTGACTTGAGAATTTATCCACATTTCGTGGAAAGCTCAAGTGAGATTTGTTGAAATGAGACTGTGGGCCATGGCACTGTCACTGTTCTTTCATTTGTAACCATTTGTAATTAGTTCATTTAATTACATTTTAATCTATTAAAATGGTCAATATTTTAAAAATGACTTCATTTTTAGTATTTACATTTCACACTTCGCTCTTTCACACTTTCCTGCAATTAAGCATTCTAGAATCATTGGGTGTGTCCCAATTCCACATTGTATGTACTATAAAAATACTATAAAATATATACTATGTCTATAATTTTTCCATACATTCCATCAGCGTATGAATTTTCTGACAAGTGAAGGGTTGGCAAATACGCTGGACAGTGTTTATACAATTATTGTTGGTGCACATCATGCTGAGCACTTCCCCAACCTCGACTGCTACGATCACGCACCACTCATCAGACGTGCTGAACACATTCATGAGCAGATTACGATCTGGCTTCAAGGCAACATTACTGCTTGTCAAGACTGTACTGAGGACACTGACTCCCTCACTAAGGGAGGCTGCAACCTACAGGAGTCCTACCCAAGCTGGAGGAGTACTTTACAGAAATTTTCAGATGTCGTTGACCAACTAAATCAGTAAGTGCATTGATGACATAACTGTCTCCAAGACCATCACAACATACCCCAACCAGAAACTGTGGAGGTCGGCAGAGGAGAGCACCCTGCTGAGTACCCAAGACATTGCCTTCGCATCAGATAATAAGCCCTGAGAACACCAAGAACTAACCTGTCTAGGGCTATCAGTGTAGCAAAGCTGTGTGTTCAGCCCTCTGCTTATCACAATGTCGACCCATAAGTGTGCTTCAACATACAGTTCTAACAACATCAGGTTAACTGAAGACATGGTAGGTTTCATCAGCAGGAACGATGAGGTGGCAGAGAAGAATCCACCTCAGTCCTCGCCACAATCTACAAAGGGACTTTAAGGCCTCATTTACACTGCAGGTCTGCAGGTATTGATGCTCAGTTCTGATTTGTTGCCTATATCCGATTTTTCTGAACTTCTGTTTACACGTTTTTTTTCATTGTGACCCACATTCGATTCACTTGTACGCCAAATAACACCATGAGGCGGAGAAGGAAAAGGGTGATTATTGCAGTCTGCACATATACTTCCGTTATTACAGCCTCGATCATTCAAAGGGACGTTTGTGTGCGTGAGAGATCTCAGGATTGTTGGGAGAATATTGTGGCAGGCTTTAGCGCAGAGCAGTGGGTACGAAAGTTTAGAATGAGCGAGACAACTTTTGATTTGCTTTGTCAGCGTTTGTCCGTATTACTCTCTTTCAACAACATGACATTTCGCCAGCCAACCCTCTGCAGATGCGTCTGGGGGTTGCTCTCCGGTGGCTTTAACAGGTGCGGGTTATGCACAGTTAATGACGTACAGAATGCAACGCAGAGGAAAATCCGATCTTCCTGTTTACATGACAGTCGCATCGGCACATGTCTGATTTATATCCGATTTATTTCCACATATGAACTAGGCCTGAATCTGATCTCAAAATACCGGAATGCGTTTGTTTTTTCCCTATTTACTCTGCCATGGAACAGATCCGTTCTGTGTCACATATGAGCAAAAAATCGGAATTGGGTCACATTTAACTGACAGTGTAAACGAGGCCTAAGAGAGCATTCTCTGTCAAAGCATCACAGCCTGGTAGAGGAATTGCAACATTTCAGATCACAAGGCCCTACAGAGGATAGTGAGGACTGCTTAGAATATCATTGGGTTCCTTCTCCCCTCTGTCACAGATATATACATCACATGCAGCACGTGCAAAGCCACCAGTATTGTGGATGACCCCACTCAACCCCCAGACACCCACCTAGTTCTTCAGTAATGAATACACACAGCTGGCACATAAATCTGAGCTTGACATCAAACATCAACTGCACATAACAAATTAAAAAATGTAAGACAAAAGTGGATGAACTAGGAAGACTGAAAAAGTTTGCAGCAGTGAGGCATGCAGTCATCTACTAAGTTCTCATTTAATACTGACATCCAGTGGTGACACATAATGACAAGGTGTTTAGTTGGCCTGTTTCTTTTCTGTAACCACATTTTACAGAGGTGTTTAGGGCAGGTATTGATTATTATTTGACAAATTTGGACACATATTTCTGAATGCTACTGAATTTGAATGAATTTTTAAAAACTGATTTTGAATTTGCTTGTCTTTTTGCTAGAAAAGACCACAGTGTTACCCCTCTGTAAAACATGGGGCCCCCAGTGGTGGCAGAGAATGCAGGAGAAGAATCTCACACTGTGCTGTGTTGTGGTGTAGTGTGTTAAAGGGACTTAACAACACTGATGAGAGATGACACCCTGACCATTCATGCATCTGTGGACAATGGCAATAGGCTTGTATTGGATCATTAAACCTACAATACACTAGAGCTATCACTCTACAAGTTATTATATCATTTAGTTGGGTTTAACAGTGCGCCCCTCAGCATATGTGTGAATCTGGGCATCATCATCATCACAAGTTGATCTTCCTCACATCATGGCAGGAAAATCTCCAAAACCACTTGTTTAGTTTATTTTGTTTAGCATTTAATAATGCTCATTTTATTTGGCTTAATGTGATGTATAATTTAAACATTAGCTGTGAAGAAGCATATAAAACAAAACTACAGTCTCACACACACTATCAGTGCTAAAATGTGCTTCACATCTACTCCTACACAGTGGAATTTCTGATTCAGTATTAACATCAAATGGCTCCAGTGTCGATCACATACGAGACACTGTTTGGCACTACTGAAAGTAAATATCCTCCATTTGTTTAATTAGTCAGTTTGGTTACAGACTTCAAAAGTCACAAAGGAAATCACACCACTAATAAGGAGTGGGTGTTGCAGTGAAGGTTACGTGATAATCCCAAATAGAGCAAAGTTCTCTTTGAAGGCTGTTTAT
The DNA here is from genome assembly GCA_037832545.1 of Rhabdalestes septentrionalis. Classification (NCBI taxonomy): domain Eukaryota; kingdom Metazoa; phylum Chordata; class Actinopteri; order Characiformes; family Alestidae; genus Rhabdalestes; species Rhabdalestes septentrionalis. The sequence goes on from JBBMFX010000011.1 coordinate 9,236,515, forward strand.
TAACATTAATTGTTCTTCAGAACACAATATCTGAAATACTGGCATAATCTGTGACATTTCACGAAGTCAGTAGTTGATTTTTCACATGAACAGAAGATGTCTGAAATGTTACATTTCTGTGCTTCATTTGGTAGAAAACTGACAAATTAACAAGAAAGTAGTATGATTGATCTGACTGTTTTTTTCTTCCACTACTTACGGATGCTACTTCATCATGCCTATGGTAAAATGGGCAAGTTATCCACGCCCTTTCAGACTTGCTTTTGTAATCTTTGCTCTATGGTACGTTAGTTACTATTTTTTTATTTTACTAGGCTCCTCTCCTTTGTTTGTGCACCGGTAAACTGTCACATGGTGAATGTTGCTGTAATGTAGGAGCAAGTGGTTTGAGCGTTGGGATCACACTATGTCTTGGTGGCCTTTGGCCTTTTTTTAACACTGCCGGCTTGTGATCCAGTTTCTCAGAATGCATTTAAAAAGTTCAACAGGCAATGTCATTTTTTAATACACAGATGTGTTGAGAGTCAAATCATTTGTAAATGTATTTATTGTATTTCTTAAAACTCTGCTGACTGGAAATTAAATCTTACAGTTTTTGTTTAACACGCAATTTTGAATAATGTACCAAAGGAGCCGAATTTTACTGGAAAATAATTCAATTGTCTACAACTGCAATTTCCCATATAATGAATATCCAGAAATTCCTGAGACACTATAAAAAATTGTGTAAATGACTAGATCATGGCTTTTTCTTGCTGATGAAAATAGATCCATTGAATGATCTGAACTCTTTCCTTGCCTCTTGTTTCAGCCTCAGTTTACCTCATTATTCACAGTGTCGAGCCTTACTGTGATGATCCACAATGATGCTGCTATTTTTTTAGCAAAAAGCACAGTTTTTATTTTTGTTGAAACACTTTGTGGGCCAGCACTCACCTTGTCATATTTAAAAGAACAGCTTACCATGCCACACACAGCATGCTATTCATGCCCAATCCTGTGCTGTAGTTGAGGATCTGAAGTGCTGAATCATTTTAATCTGAAGTGGGTTCTGTGTTTGGTATATTTTTGGAGAAACTGCATCTAAATGTGATGATCAAGAGTATGACCTGTATTATAGGACAGTGGGGAAAAGCATCTCAAGGATAACCGGTTTATAAAAGTTTTTTCTTCAACGGAGTAGTTCATAGATCCTTAAATTTTGATTGCTGTCATCATGTTTACATATTCTTGACACCGGTCTGTATGTCCTTTTACTATTGCCTATTTAAAGTAAGTGTGTGATGTGACTCAATGTTGAACTGCTAGTGAGCAATTGGGGTAGCCAGAATGGGTGAGAATCACTTGTTTTGAAAACAATCCAAAACCACAAAGACAATTGAGATAAAATTAACACCACCACTACAGCTTTCTTGTCATGAAACACCTGCCTTATGTGCTTCTGGTCTTATACATTTCCATCATATAAAAATTGTACCATAAATGTTACTGAAGAAAACAATGCATATGTTGAAGCTGCATTTTTGGCTACCACGAATAAGGGTGGAGAAGTTCCAAGTTATGGGTTAAAATAGGGGACAAGAAATAAAAAATAAATCCTTCTCTTTAGTGTATTTATTATTGCTGGAAACAACCCCTTTACAAGCATCCATCAATTATGACAAACAAAATTAGATAGCATTAGCTATAACCTACTGTCCAGAATCTTAGAAATGCCTAGCAAAACACTCAATCCGGTTTGCAATGTTCAATATGAAATAAACAAGATGAGTACATTTCCATTAATGGTTCAGAGGATGAGAGTGTCCCCTTTTAGCTTGGAACCATTAACTGATGATGGAAAACAACCATAAGATTCAAGGGAAAATCATCATAGAATAAGTGCTCTATAAGCAGTCACAGGGGGGAAATGAATTTCCAGTGGAAAAATTAATTAGTGAGTCACTACTAGTTTGTGGAGACTGAAACACAAGGCGACCATGAAGGGAGCATGGTGAATTTACTATGCTTAACTGGTCAGAAATTTGGAGTCAGTTTGCAAGAAAGCCAACTGAGTAGCCAGGCAGACATCACCAAATCAATCCATCACAGTCTTGCACATGTATCCGCATTTTCTTTTTAGAATCCCTGTCCTAGCCAGGATTTTAGATAAGGATTCCCTAGATAAATTGTAAAAAAATATTTTAGCTCTTAAACCACCTGTGCCAAAATATGGAAAAAATAGATTACATTTGCCTTATTTACACAACTGGTCATCATAAAGTTTTGCATGAGGCAGAGGAACGGGTTAACGTGTCTGTCGCAGTGGAGGAAGGAGGTGAAGGATTCAGACCCCTCACGGGTCCACACGGAGCACAAAACCTGTGCTGTCCCATGTGCAGGTAGTGGTGTCTCTTAAGGTATTTGATTAAACAACAAGCATATCAGAATTGGTTCTTTTAGGTATGGGCTTTGGAAATTGAGGTTGACAAGGCTTTAAAATGTGCCAGTTTGAGTTATTGGCTGGGGAAGCACCTTTTATGTCGCAGCCTACAGGCTGTGCTTTTAGATGAAGCTGTTCTGGCTGGGGTTCCTTCTATGTCTTTTGTGACATCACAGTCTTCCGTGTCTGCTGCCATTTCAGCCTCTGATATAAGCCCTGATGCTTCTATTCTATAAGCTCCTATTCCTGTTCGTGCAACCAATTCCCTTTCAGGAGATCAAAAGCTGATTCGTACTTTGCTGCCTTTGAGCGGGTTGCCTCGCTTTTGCATTGGAGTGGTGAAAGCCAGATGGAAAAGCTCAGAGAGGTACAGTACTGTGTGAAAAGTCTTGAACCACCCCTATATATTTTGTAAAAGTACTATTTTATGCTTGTCAAACATTTAAGTTAGATGTCCTTTATGATGCTCGAATGATTCATATTTAGGTCACTGTGTGGCTCAAACTAAAGGTATTCCTCTGATCAGGTACTAGTAAGGTACAGGAATTGGCCTTGAAATTAGTCTTCTTAAGCAATTTGCTCTGGGTTTGATTCTTTGAAATTCCTTCAGGAATTCTGGAGAACTGTTCCTCAATACTACATTAGAAATACAAGATAGTCTGGGGCGGTTCCAGACTTCTGCACAGTACTCTTTTTGCTGCTTGGCACTTGATCAAAGTCTGGATGACAGTGTTGTCATACTGTTTTGAATGTGTGTTAACTACTTCCAAATGCTTATCACCTGCATTTTTGAGTCCATGTAAAAAAAAAAAAGTGTAGTCATGTAAAGTAACTAATATTTCCAGCTTTGAAGCATTTTATACTACATTCGCTGGAAGAATTAATAAGTTGTGCACACAAAAGCATTATGATTTAAAAGAGAAAAAAACAGTTTCCTCCTTTATGCAGCCATTTTGGCCAATGAGTTGCATCAACACATAAAGCTGAAATCACTGTGCCAGTGCAATCAAAGCAATTGCCTGGTGATACATTTTTTTGAGCGCCTGTATATCCTGAATTTTAAAGCTTGTGTTTATTGTGCTAATTTTGTGGTAGACTGTAAAACTTGCCAACAAAAGAAGAAATGCAGAAGGGCTAGGTTTAGTGAAATCTGTTCTGAATACACTCTCTTCTCTCTGTGTGTGACTCTCATCAGAACAGTGCGTATCTATTTCAGAGTAGCAATTTGTTGCTGTATTGCAAGATATAATATATGGACAAATGGATTGGGATTCCAGACCGTTACACCAACAAGGAACTTAATTACTCTGCTTTCAAATGCATAGGCTTATTGTGGCATTGGTACGCAGTTTGCAGCTTTAACAGCTTTCCACCCAATTTTGGAGATTCTGTAGGCATTGCTGTGGGACAAGAAGGCCTGATTCACAATCTCTGTTACATTTCAAGTCCAAAAGTGCTGGATGGGGTTGAGATCAGGGCTCTCTGCCGTCCATACTGTACTCTCCCAGCCATGTCTTTATGGAGCTTGCTTTTTGTACTGGGAACAGTTATGAGGGAATAGAATATGTTCTTCCCCAAGCTGTGTCCAGTTTGGAAGTATAATGTTTTCCAAGATGTCTTGTTATACTGAAGCATTAATATTTACCTTCACCTGGAAGTAAATTCAATAATTGTCCATGTAGTGTGTGTGGGCTGTGCGATGTTTTAAAAAGTGTACTGCCTCCCAGCTGCTGGTCAATGACGTATCTCTTATCCTGGGAAATGATCTGGCTGGAGGGAAAGTGCTTGAGGTGAGTGGCACACATGAAACTGCAGACAGTGACAAAGATTGTTCAGCTTCACAACCTATGCCCAAGTTATCAGGATACATAAAATAAAATAACATATCTTTAAAAAAATACATTTGGTAAGAAAAATGTCCTTCTGGGAGGGAAGCTGCTGTTACTTTGCTGAAGTTTTCCACCCGATGAAGTTTTGGTTTCCTTGCCTTTGCTCTGGTCTTATGAAATTGAATCAAAGCTTAGTGAAATGGATTATGTGGTTTAAACACCGGATTAAAAAAGAAAGTCTCATGTATCCTATGTTAATATGCTGAAGGTTTATGTGCGATGTCAGCTCCTAAGTCTGGTGCTGTCGCTGCCGTGTCTTTGGCTGCACTTTCTGCATGTAGTTCCAAAGAAGATGGCTTAACTATGCATGATGTTCCTGTAAATGCCTATTTACCTATCTCGGAGAGGTTGGCTGGTTTACAGTCTAGTTTCAGTTATTTATATAGTGTTTTTGCTTATATTACCACTTTAAAACTAAATCATGTCATCATTTCACTATGATTTTTAAATGACTGTGTTGTCATAAAAGTGATGTAGAAAATCATGTGCTAATTAAACAAAACATTCTTCATGTCACCCCCCTAAAAGGGCAGTGATTCAGGAAGAGGTCAAATAGAATTCTCTCTGGAATTCTCTCTGGGAATTGGGGCCAAAACCTAATGGCAACATGTGTTTCTGCACAGATTACAAACTCATTTCTAATCCTTTGGATGGAAGATTGCATCAATAAGATGGGTTGGGCTAAGTTTATGACAAACCTATGGGCAGCTAGTGTCATGGTGCTAAGGGAGTTGCCCCACGATCGGAAGGCCATGGGTTTGATTCCCAGGAACACTGGTGGCACAACAGAGTTCATTACACCAACAGGGATTTGCACTCAAACACAGAAATTAATATAGATTTTGGAACCACCCTCGCAACAGTAAAATATTCCACTCTTCTTGGAAGGCATTCCACAAGATTTTGGAGTGTCTGAGGGGAATATGTGCCCAGTCGTCCTGTAGAGTAATTCTGAGGTCAGGCACTGATGATGAAGGCCTGGCTCGCAATCTCGATTCCGCTTCATCCCAAAGGTGTTAGATGGGGTTCTTCCACACCAAACTCATCCAGCCATGTCTTTATGGAGCTTGCTTTGTGCACTCTGAAATGGAAAAGGATCTTCCACAAACTGTGTCCACCAAGTACTGTTTCACCTAAATTCAGTGACTATCACCTGTGTCCCATGTACTTTTGTCCATGTAGTGTACCTACAGAACTGTTTATGTTTGATTCTATAGGGTGTATGTATTATTTATGGCTATTTGTATTGTGTTGCCATTCTGTTTTCTCTTGTCTTTCGTCTCTCTCACTTGTTAATGTCATGCAGGTGCTGCTGCTAAAAGATGCTGAGAGAGGTGACGATTCACTGAGCTCTTGTGAGGGAATTGTATAAAAGAGTAAAGATTGGTTGTCTCAGGACTCTTCCTCCTTCCTGCAAATCATTCATCTGTCAGACTGAAAAATGCGTGATGTAGTGCAGAAGCATGACCAGCTCTTTGTGTGTTACTTTACTTACAGTTGTGGAGTGAATTACTTCTTAAGGACAAGCTGTAAAAGTTGAAGCCAATGTTTCCTTGGGGAGTTTTCTTATGCTTGTTTTGAGGAGTTTTGATATGTTTTTCTATGTTTATCTTGGATAAGGTTGGCTGAAATAGGAAAAGCTTGGGAGGTACTTATGTGTCAGACAATTGCATATGGATAGCTCCCTTTAATAAGGAAGCAGGTATAAGGTGCCTTCAGTATTCAGCAGACAAATTCATCGTCTTTTAACATTCCATTACAGTTGTGCACAGTGATTAGGACTCCTGGAATTTACAAAATGTCCCATTTTTAATGTACCCAGAATTGAAGAAAATCCTTACATTAAAATAAAACATGATTGTTCTCTAAATATTCTATGGACTCTTATCCAGGCAATGTAGTGGAGCATGGCAGGAGAAGAAGGTTGGACAATAGGGTACACAATATTACTAGTGTAAAGGGGAACGCAAAACAATGACTTCTGAAGATGCATTAAGATGTTTTATTGCAAACCCAACAAAATTCAGAGAATTGTATTGTTTCTCTCTAGAGAGGCCACACAGGTGATTGTTCAGTTCCGTGTCATCTCAAGGCTTGACTACAGCCACTCTCTCCTGGCTGATCTTCCCATGCAGACCATCAGTCCCCTGTACCTTATTCGGAATGCAGCAGGTCACTCATGTTACTTTACTCCTCTGCTTCTGTCACTGACTTTCTGCAGCTCCCTGCATCAGATTTAAAAGGGTACTTGCCTATAAAGCCAAGAATGGACCAGCCCCTCCCTACCTGATGGAAATTGTTGGAGCCCGATCCATTCCTCAAGCCCCTGAAGCCTCAAGTAAAGCTGAGCTTTACCTCAGAAGATTTTTCTCTCTCTCTTTCCACCAAGTGGTGGAACTATCTTTCTCTTTAAATACCTGCGGAAGTATCAGACACCAACTTCACAATAATTGCTGATGTGCAGCCTAAGTTAACTCAAACCTGCTAACCAACAGAACAGCCGGAAGAGTTGTGACTCCTTTGTGTCCCAAGCCATTTTGGTGTATGTTTCCTTAGCCCTGGTAAAGTCAAACCATCCTTCAAACACTGCTCCCAAAGGCTTGCAGCTGTATAAGAAAGTTTCCATAATTTGTTGATTTGATCAATTTTGCATGAAACAAACGTATGTATTTATATGTAACATGTAGGGGGAACATAGTAAGTACATAGTATGACTCCCTTTGGCTCCAATTACAGCTCCCAAAACATTCTTGAAGCAAGCCTGCACTCATTCTCTTTTTATTACTTTTTTATTTATAGAACATTTTCGTCTTGAATGCACAGCATGTTTAAGATCTAATCTGAGGTTTTCAATAACAACCAAGTAATGAGGACTGTGAAGGCCATTCTTAACTGACTCTTTCGTTCTTTTCTCTTTTTTTAAAAAAAGTAGTTCAAGGTTGATTTTGATATACGTATTATCTTGCTGTAATGACCATCCGTTTTTTCCCTTCATGTACTCTGGGACATTAGCATTACAAGGATTTGCTGATAATTTAGAAACCTCCCTTATATTTTCATAACATTTCTAGTGAATTGAGCTGGCAGACAAACCCAAAGTAAAACAGGTTAATTCCCACGCTTAACAGTTGGCAGTGTGCCTACTGAAATGTTTCTCTTTTTTCTGTATACATCCATTTTGTGATTGTATCCAAAGAGTTACATTTTTGTTTTATCATTATACATTTGTATCCTTCACACATGTTGTGTTTCATGCAGATCAGATCAGTTTTTTAATGTCATGCATGAACATATCAGCACAGTGTGAACAGTGTGAAATTCTTTCTCTGCATTTAGTGGAGCAGTGGGCAGCCAATAATGTAGCAGAGTGTAGGTATGGTATTTTGCTCAAGGGTACTTCAGTGGTGCAACTGGCAATCCTGAGATTCAAACCAACACCCATGTGTTCCCATGAGCAAATCCCCAACAGGTCACAAAGATTACCCTCTGATGACTCAATTATATAGATGATTTTTGTTAAGTAAACCTGCATGAAAGGAATGAATGTTGTTTTACTATTCGTATGCGGGACAAATCTTCCTACATGTCCCTGGCTGTGATGTGGGGATTGTGCTTTGCACATCCAATATGTGAGTATATATATTTGCCATCATTTTCATGAGGTCCTAGATGTTTGAGTGATTCAAATGGTTTACAATAATTTCTATTACTTAAGGATTATTACAAAGTTTGTAAGTGAGTAGTTTAGATCTTTTATTGTCTTCACTGTGAATTATTGTAAGGAATACGGGTAGGATCCAATTGCAGAAATAAAGTTTGAAATGAAATAAACAAGTCCGGAGTGCAAGAGGGGAAAACCAAAGTCCAGAGCGAAAGTCAAAAACCAGAGAATCAAT
>JBBMFX010000011.1:9257713-9276671 GCA_037832545.1 Rhabdalestes septentrionalis
TGCATTTAATTTCTGTCTTTCTTTCTCTCTCTCTCGCTCTCTCTCTCTCTCTCTGTCTCTCTCTGTTTCTCTCTCTGTCTCTTTCCTCTTTTCTTTAAATGGCATTTTAAAAGTAATTTCCTTTCAATAGTTTAATGACATACATTTATTTGACAGTTTATGAGTTTGCAATAAAAGGTCATTGAAAGGTTAGACTGATAAAGAACCCCTCTTTAGGCACTTACATTATTTAAAGTTAACAGAAATAGGCGATGGGGCATTGTGTGCCACATTTCACTTTGTTTTACTTTGGAAACTAGGAGGCAGGATTTTGATGGTCCTGATTGTGATAGAGTATTTTTATACACAAATGGAACACCTCACTAATGGTCATTAGCAGCAATATGCAGATGCGTCTCATCCACCATCCAGCCCAGACTCCCAGCCAACTTTCCCCAGTCAGCCACCAATCAGCCTCCTAATTACGTGACCACAAGCATGACCAATTCATGTTATGTGCTAATTAATAAACAGCGAGACCTTCTGAATATACATTATAAGAGGGATGATCAAAATGTCACACATGGATTGTGATTTTGTTTTCCAAGTAAAAATATTCAGTTCCTCTGCAATTGACTTAATCAAGAGCCTGACAAGAGTAGCTAATGTTCAAATTCTACTAAGTCAGAGACACTTAGCGATAAACTGTTTTGTCAGACAAATTAACATGCTATATAAGCATGATGAATTTATTTGCATTCAAAAATGAAAGGAAACATGATACAACTTGCATCAACCACTTTTATAAGTTTGCATAGCATCCCAGGCAGCAATTACAAGAGCAACAACAGAGTCTCAGCAGCTCATTAAAAACCAATAAGTGGTTCAGGGTAGTATCATGACAACTAATTAGCTATTCCACAACGCATGGTAGTATTTGTTCATGAAAGTTCTGCTATTTTAAACATGGTGACATTATAGTTGCCCAATGCTGTACGTGATGAAATAAAGCCATATGTTTATTGAGGCACAATTTACACAGTTCTTCACTTTAACATAGATCATCTGCAATGTGTTGCTTAGCAAATTGGATGTGGAAAATGTAAAATGTAGGTCTTATCTAATGGCTGTTTCAAGGAAATATCTGGCATGTTAATAAATGTTTTTTGAAAATAAATAAACAATAATTCTACTGAAAGATCACAATTACAGATCGCAATGCCTGTTGAGTCACTATGTGTTATCGCATCAATTTAATATTTATGTCAGAAGCAAAAAGCATTTTAAGGCACTTAATTTTGCTTCTTTCTTTCATCTTTCCCCTCAGTTCCACTTATAAAGTTATATGTAAATTCGGTTCTGGCTGCCCTGTATTGCAACTCATTTAAAAATAAAATGTGGAACAAACGGTTGAGTTCTGGCTGAAATCGTGAGCGATGTTGGAAAAAATAAACTTCTGCTCTTTATCTGGATTCAATGCCAGGCTGCAATCATACTTCAGCTCGGAACAGGAACTGCCATAATAATTCTAATACACTACAATAATTCTACAACACTCATCTCACTTCACGGTGAATGGGCAGTGCTGAACTGCCATTGGCTGGTGATGCAATACCATTTTAAAAGTTTGGAACTATTTGCTATAATAACTAATGTTATTTTGTATGCAACAATAACTTATACAGTGTTGATTTAAAAAGGACAAGCGTATGTAAATTGTGTTGTTAATTCAATGTATGCAGAGATACGCAAACAAGAAGTGAATAAAATTGTGATCAAATTACTTTGTCTATTTACTAATTAATTACAACTCTGTTCATTCTGGACACAGCTTTCTTTATTTGTTTTATTTATAGCTTCCTAGTTGCCTACTCATTATTTGGAATCTGTAATGGTGCACAAGTTTAGCATTTTCAAGTAATTTAATATAGTTTAATTATCAAATTGGTTTTAAAATAATTGAAAATACAGATAGCAAATTTTTGAATGCCAGTGTGTTAAACTTTGGAACTTTTATCAAATGTGTGTGTGTATATATACACACGATTGTGAAATGTCATGTTTTGAAACTTTTGCAAAGGAAATCTGGGCCCTTCAAACTAAATTATGCAAAGCATATTCCTACACTCTCCAACACTACTTAAACTGTCATGCCATGGTGTCATGAAACAGACACACTTGCAGGAGGTTTCTGTTGAATACGGTTTTAATTTCACAATTTATTTTAACACACCAAAACAAAGCAGAACAGAAAAGCACCCAGTTCAGAACAAATACAGAGATACATTTTAACAGGGTCTCAGTCACGGGAAACAAAGTCAGCCCGACAGTCCAAGGCGGGGTAGGAGGTAACCCAGCAGGAGGAATGGAGTGTTATGTGCAGGATCAGGACTGTAGAACAGAGACAACACAGAATTGATGGGTAGGAATGACAGAGAACGGATGTCGAGCTCCAGGTTGTGCTGTCTTTAAACACTCTGGAGTAATGGGACACAGGTTAAGCTGACAATGGAGAAACCAACAAAGAGTGACAATGGGGGGAAGAAGCCCAGGTTCAGTATTCAGTGACTGACAATTTTGACAAAAAAACTTTGATTTGTTTGTTTCACCACCTGTGAAGTTTTAAGTTTTTTAATGTAATGTTGATACTGGGAAAGTAGTGATAAATTGGATTAATGATAGAAAAGTTTATTTTATTTTACAGCATCCTGCAAGTACCTCTCCAACCTGTATGTATTTTCACTAGGGCTGAGAATTCAACGTGTTAATTAGATTATTTAATCACAAAACAAAAACCCGTTAATATTTTTAACGCAATTAACGCTTTATGTCATCTTCCCGTTCAAAGTTTCGAATAAAAAGTAGTTGGAACGGAGTCCCAGATCATTGCTGCATGGGCAGCCAGAGAGCGCAGTTTGGTTCACAGCACGCACGTAAACGTGTAAGATTTAGAAGAAAAAACGCCAAAATGGCTAACAAAAATTTGTCATGTGATGTCTTGTGAATGTTTTTTACCGATTCTGACTCTGAAGGGGAATATTTGCCTTTTGGCGTCTCCAGGTTCAACTTTGGACCGCAGCTATGCGGCCATGCAAGGAGAGAGTGATCACGAAGCACAAACACGTGTTTATTTCAACACTTTGACCATCAGGAAAGTGTGTGGAAGTGGTGACCAAGGTGGTAGTGTCTGTAGGAGAGGTGTTGGTTGAGCTAGAGGCAGCAGGAGAGGGAAAACTGAGCTGGAAGTAGCCACATTAGCTCTCTCTATCCAGACCTCCAGAGGGGCGGAGTCTCAGCGCTATGGGCGAAGTGTGTGTGAGAGAGCTGGGAGACGTAGTTTATCAAAACTTACAACTGTAATATACGGTAACCTAATTCATAGGTTTGGTTCAGTCAGTGATAAAAATGTAATGCCCATTGTAGCCTAAGTTATAGGCTTGTATTCATTAATAAATGGTAATTAAACTGCTTCTTGTAACGCCTGTATGTATGTGCGATTAAATGCGATTAATTAGATTAATTAATCGCCACACCATGTAATTAATTAGATCAAGCCCTAATTTTCACAAAATGCATTTTAGAATAAAAGCTTCTCAAAACTATGTTAAACACTGAGTTGAGCATCAGGCAATATATTCTGTGTAATAACTTACTATGAAGGAGCTTTTAGAGACATTTTTCACAGAAGAATTCTGACTCTTTATGATTCCCTACAACAGGACCACTTAGAATGACTGTTCATATTGTAACCATTTAATTATGCAGTAAACCTGCAAAACCTGCATAATTGACACATGCATGCATGTAGCACTGAAGCTGTGAATTCATCCTGGATGTGCTCTTGGAGCTTGAGAGATTGAAGAGAGAATCCATGACCAGTAGACAGGCCCCAAATCTCAAGACCCCCCTGCCCAGTCCTGGACTTTTGTGCAGCCAAGGAAAACTAACAAGCGAACATTAAGGAGCTCCATAATGGGGGCTGTTTAAGTATGCTGTAGAGTGTGTGTGTGTGTGTGTGTGTGTGTGTGTGTGTGTGTGTGTGTGTGTGCCTACAAGCACGTGCAAGCATGCAAGGTAATGCATGTGTTTTTTTAATGACTAACACTTAATGACTTTCATTAAAATCCCATTCTGTAGGTATGGACACCACACACACACATGCACGCACGCACCACTGGGGCCAAATAGCAGGATTTACCTGAGAATGTAGCAGCACATCACAGGCATTCTAGGACCTATTTCCATGCGCTGTGCCTCAGCTAGTTCCTCCTGCAGTCACTGTGAACTGGATATATCAATGTTTAATGTATTGTAGAAAGAAGAAGAGGTTCTACTTTACAGCGCATAGCTTTGGGTGTAAGGGAGGGGGAGACAAGCACACAGTGTGAGGTCAGAGGGGGGCCGTTTAACTCAGCTGGTCTCCCTCAGCCCCCTGCCAGGACTGTACAGGAGAGCTGTATGGTTTACCTGGTACTGACATGGAAGAGTGAGCAACTTTTAAGCGTATCATCAACAGGATGAGATTTAATAAAAACCTACAATCATTCAGGGTGGTCTGAATAATATTTAACATTCAAATAGTTGTCAAAGCTAAGGAACAAATGCATATTCAAAGTAGACTATGTATTTGAATGTATAAATATGCCAGTAAACAAAGGGGCCTAAACAACAACTTTCCAAAAATGATGGTAGTTTTTACTGTTTGGTAAGAAAATGTGTAGTGGGTGTAGTCACCATTACAAAGCAATGAACTATACTTATTGGGACACATTCTCAATTATTGAATTAAGTGAGGGGCAAAGTTAATGTTTCAGTATACCAAGACATTTTGAATAACACCATGCTTCCACAGTTTGGGGAAGAACCTTTTATTTTCTAGCATGACTGTGCCCCACTGCACAAAGCAAGCTCCACTGAGACACGCAGGGGTGAGCTCAGTGTGGAAGAACTTGACTGGCCACACAGACCCTGACCTCAACCCTATCCAACACCTTTAGGATGAACTGGAATGGAGATTGGGAGCCAAACTTTCTCATCGAACATCATTAACTGACTAAATAAATATTCTATAGAATGAATGAGCACAAATGAATGACCACAGAAACTCCAAAATCTGATGGAAAGCCTTCCAAAAAGCTCTTATATTTGCAAAGGGGGATTGACTATATTAAAGTCGATATATTTGAATATCACTACAGTCCTTGTTGGTGTAACAGTCATGCGACCCAATTTGATATTCCATATAGTCTATATAGCATGTTGAGTGCATCCACATCATATTGCTTCCAAGTGCAACAATCTATGTCATTTATTCAGTGACTATTGATGATAATAGCCAAGTACTGTTATGCCACCTGTCTCTGCAGAAGACATGCTAAAACTGAGGGGGGTCAGAGCCTCAAAAGCCCAAGCCTCTGCCATCACTTCCATGCTGGTCCTCCTCACATTCAGAGGAGACTGCAGTTCCAGAAACTCCTCATCTATGTCTATGTGACTGCCGACAAGAGGCAACGGTTTCAAGAGCAACACGGGACACACAAGTAGCTACGCTTCAACTGTTAATACATTGTTGTTGTCTACTTGATATATGCTTAAAATTATGATTAATTATAAAAGGTATTTTTTAAATCTGATTATATTTGAATATTGACAGCAAGGGGAAAACTCTTATGTTTAGATCCTATCTGACTTTTCCACACTAAAGTAGACATATGGGTGAGAGTATGTAGATAAAAGCTAGGTGTGGGCGTGGTTATTCAAATATACGAATATCCAAAGTTGTCTTAGCATTCGTTTACTTAAAATCATCATCTGCAGTACAGTTTTGGACCGAAAATATAGACAATGTTGGTGCACAAGAAAAATATTTGCATCTTACATTGAGTGACACAGTAACCTCTTAGTAGAACAATGTATTTTTAAAAAACTGTGGGTTTACTAGTAGAACCTCACATCACACATATTAAGAGTGCAAAGATTAATCACAAAATGATTCAAATGATAAGGTATGGCCTCTTATGTTAGCTGCATTCAACACTGTTAAAGCCTCCGTTTGTGTGTTTTTCACTGAATAATATATTCGAATCACAATAATATGAATTATTATATTATTTATTATGAAATACCAAGTTTTAAAGCATTTTACATCTCTAAGTACAAGGTAGAAAGGTTTATTGATACTAGAGTTTCATATGAAATAAAAAAAATATGTTCCATGGAATTAACAGCAAAAAGCCTGAGGAGATGGTACTGTAAGTCTGAGAAAAATTAAGGGGAGAAGAGCTGTGAGCAGGTCCAGCAGAGGTGAGCTAAGCTGGTCCAGAAAGTGGTTCTACTGTGCCATAATATTAGTATAAAAAACAAATGATGGCATCACATGATGGGCTTCCATTTATCAATGTCCTGTCATTCAGAGAGACAGAGACAGACGGAGAAAGTACTGGAGACAGATCGAAGAGAGAAATAAAGATTGAAGCAGGCAAAATGTGTATACTCTTAGCAAAAAAAATGCCCTATACCCAAATAGTAGAAAAATGGTAATTTGACAACAACAGAACCTTTTTGGAACCATTTAAATTGCTCTTTTAGGAACTTTGTAGAACAGATGCTCGATCATAAAGAACTGTGCAAAGAACCAATAAAGCATTCTTTAAATTGTTTTGAATTGCCTTTACTACAGTACCCTTGAATCGTACAGAGCCTCCAGCATTTCAGAGAGTGAGGGAGGACAGAAATGAGCGCTGAGAAATTTCAGTGTGTCAGGGTTTGGGACAAGTAGCCTCTGTATGGGGCACTGGTCACACCCAAACACACACACACACACACACACACACACACACACACACACACACACACACACACACACACACACACACACACACCTTGGTCCATTTTTGCTCTAAATTCAAAGGCCTAAGCCATTCTTTTCCTTTCATGCTCATTTAGGGTGAGAAATGTGCAAGTTCAGTTGATTTGCAATGAGGATTTTGGCCAACTTTGTGCTTTTGTGCATTAGAGAAAACAGATACCAAGCAAAAGTGAAAGAAATTAGTTCAGGCAGACATATATCTTATTAGCTTTGCTGTTTTAAAACACAGTGAGTCAGCTCATTAATGACTTGGTAGTTTGCCCAAGGGTTGTGAAACGATACCATTATCTGAATCTGTTTAGTGACTGAAAGGTGTTTATGTGTATGATCCAGAGGTGGTTTACCTCCAAATAACCTCATTTGGACTGAACTAAATTCTCTTGGCCAACCAAGACAAAGGTGATACACATTACACAGATTTATTTAGTACAAGGCTATTTTTCTGTCTCATGTAAAGTCAAGACCATGTAATCAATTTAATGAACAGCAGAAAATACCTCCAGTGTGCTACTCAGTTTAATGTAAGACCAGCCAGCAGGAAAAAAAATGTTTTACTGTTTTCTTAAATTTGTCAAGAGATTTAGTGTTCCACTGGTAAAGATAATTAGTGTTAACATTTCAGTTTGTTAAATACTGATCAACCCAACTGGCATGCACAAACAAGTGGCAATTGCACAAAACATAGCATGTGCTTAACTTTGGGAATCCGTTCAGTCGGTTCTTAGTAAAAAAAAAAACTCCTTTGGCTGGAATTATAGTCTCCAAACATTTCTTGGAGCCAAAAGTCTTCTTCATTTAGTTTTCTCCAACTTTTCCTTGCAGAACACATCAGAAATACTCATATTTCACCTCCTATCCACAATATATTTATAATGTAATCACAGATTTCAGTTACATTCAGATTTGAGGATGGTGAAGGCTATTTTAAAACCTTGCTCTTTCATTTCTTGAAGGAGTTCCAGGCTGACGTTAATGCATGATTTGGATCATTGTCTTGCAAAACCAAACCTCTTTCTGTCTTCATCTTCTCCCCCGATTGTGGCACAATATCTTCCAGCATATGTTAATTTTTCCCACCTCTATGCACAAATCCATTGCATCTTGTGCTACTTACCGATACACAACCCCAAAGATGCAGTCTTCCATGTGTGGGGTATTTTTATCCTTAAGTACTGTTCACAGTAACTGCAGGAATTTACCAATGACAAAAATGACTAGTTTTGCTTTATGAGAACTTCTCTGTCTTCTAATTGTCCACCATTGCTCGCTGTTAATTTTCACTCAATTCATAAAGATATGTGGGATTATTCCGGAGACGGGGGTTGTCTTCTGTATTCTCAAGGGAGGACAAGGCAGGTAATTTGAACATTGTTTCCTGCATATTGACAAAACCAAAGGTCTATATTATAAAATGCCATCTCCCTTCAGGGCCATATTCTGTGAAACAAAATTCCATAGACAAAAAGTAAGGCACAGCTGAACAAGAGATAGCCTCTATTCCCGGTAGACAGCCCTGACTTTTAGCTTATTATGCTAACCTCTGAAATGGTACACTCGAGAAGCAGCTCCAGTCCATGTTGCAGCTGTGGCAGAATGAAATAGCTGAGACTTTGCCTACTTGGTGTTTAAATTCATGAGGCGCATATAATTATATGTTTACGTGCATGGCTTTGAGGGTGTTATCTCATGAGCTAGTGACAATATGGTGCAACACAGGTTTACAAAAAGACTTGGTGTCGCATGAAATATCCAGGGATTTTCTTTGCTCCAACTTACATCTCTCTTCAGACTACAGGAACATAAACGCCAACAAATTGCTGTGAGAGAAACTGGAAACATTAATTTAACATGCATGGAAAGTTTCAGATATTCAGGATCTATTTTTCATTTCCACAACCACTGTAGATTTTATTGAAGCAGACTGAATTTACTGCACTAGTAAAAAAAGGAAAAAGGAAGCATATATGTCTGGGGAAATTTTCAGTCAATATTAGTAAGAGGCCCCTTAAATCACATATCTTAAATCACAGCCTCTAAAGATTTCTTGTTAAAGGCTTTCTCTTCTTGATTTTGATATTCTTCCCCACTTTACACTGCAAAACACATGATATATTCAGGTTGTCTTGCATGCATGGTATATTCCAGACCTAATCACCATCGGTCATATTCAATATAAGAACAGCGAAAGCCTTTTCAGTACTATAATCTGTATTTTCTGAAAGTAGGTGCTTGTTGAATTTGACGCGTGTTTGGATCATTGTCTTGTTGTCATAACCAGCCTCTTTTTTTTCTTCAGTTTCTTTACAAATGCAGGACATTATCTTAAATAACTTAGAATCAATTTTGTCCTTCCATCTCCCCCACACCTCCTGCCACGAAATGCCACAAGCCCTAAAGCATTGTCAGTTTGGTATAAGCAAATACTGTTCGAATCAGTAACTACTGGGATGAAGATACTAATATGGGGTTCAATTTAAAAATGTATAAAACCATGTTTGGGTATTTCCTAGTTTGCAAGTGATATTGTGATGTCTTCTACAATATAGTATAATGTGTACCAATGCAAAAGAGTGCATGAGTAGAGCACTTTATTTCTTATTGATCAAAAATAAGTAGTGCATCCCCTATTTGAAGTGATAGTTCTGTCATACGTGAAGACACCACAGCACACATTGTGAACATCACAAAATTCTTCCTCTGCATTTAACCCATTCACCAAGTGAACTGCAGGCAGCCAGGAACACGGTGCCTGGGGAGCAGTGTGTGGTGATAGTACCTTACTCAAGGGAACCTCCAACAGTCCTGGGATTCAAATGACTTTCTGATCGCAGGGTGAACGGCCTAACCACTATGCCAACAGCTGCCCATCTGTCGCCCTATATCCTCTGAATAATATAATCGAATTTAATAAACTTTCTAGGTCCCTGAGTCGGATAAGGTATGTTAAAAAAAAAAGAAAAGTCAATATGGAGTGCCAAAATAATATAGAGGACCATATTCCATGAAATAAGATCCCACAGACTGAAAGTTAAGCACAGTAGAACAAGAGGTAACATCTATTCCCAGTAGACAGCCTTGACTTTTAGCTTATTATGCTAATCTCTGAAATGCTACACTGGAGAGGCAGCCCCAGTCTATGTTTCCGGTCAGCTGTGGCAGAATTAAATAGCCGAGAGTTTCTCTACCCTGTGTTTAAATCTGTGAGACATTCGGCCCATAGCTTTGATGGTGTTACCTCATGAGTTAGTGTGTATAAGGTGCCACATGGGATAAAAATTAGGTAAAATATAACCAGATCATGCATGGTATGGACAAAAGTATTTGGCACCTAACTATTACAGCAACAGAGACTTTATATTTCAGCTTACCAAGACATTCTGGACAACATTCTGCTTCCAAATTTGTGGACACACTTTTGGGAAGAACCTTTTCTATTCCAGCATGACTGTACCCCAGTGCCCAAAGCGAGCTCCACTGAGACAAGGATGGATGAGTTCTTTGTGGAATAACTTGATTGGCCAGCACAGACCCTGACCTCAACCCCATCCAACACATTTAGGATGAACTGTAGAGATTTAGAGATTGGGAGCCACAACTTCTCATCCAACATCAATAACTGACCTCATAAATGCTCTACAGAATGAATGGGCAGAAATTGCCTCAGAAACTCCTAAATCTGGTGGAAAGCCATCCAAGAAGTCTGTGCCCCTACCTTTGTGATGAGTGGAAATCAGGATGAATGGAAATCGCAAGCCAGGCTTTCTTGTCCACCTTTTGAATGCTCTGGGGAATAAACAAATACAAAGAACTACTCCAAAATCTTGTGGAAAGCCTTCCAAGAAGAGTGGAAGCTGTTACAGCTCCAAAGGGTGCAGCAACTCCCTGTTTAAGTCCATGTGTTTGAATGCAATATTAATAAGATTGTTATTAAGAAACATAACCCAAATCAGTGTCTCAATCTAATTGAGCATGTAGCGAAGCTTTGAGGGTGTTACCTCATGTGCTAGTGAGTATAAGGTGCCACATGGAATAAAAACTAAGGTTTTTTGTCTCCTTCAAAAATGCACGTACAGTTCTTTCCCAGAGCAGATGTACATACAACACAAAAATAGGTCCATGGTATGTGTTTCTTTGCTACAAAAACTGGACATAAACACACTCATATTAACACACACTCTTACAGTTGTGGCTTTTAGGATCTATTTTTCTTCACAACATCCAATAAGATCCACTGGTTATTGTGTGTTTTTTGCTGAACCAGGCCTGAGCCCCGATCACAGTGCTACACTGACACCTACTGGTCAGGAGGAGTCATGACAGACACTGCTGAAATCATAATCTCGCATCATAAAAACTGATCCAGCAGCAAATGTCCCAGTGCTTTTATGATCTGTATGGTGCTGACCTTTACTGACTACTTAAAGATTAATGTAGGAATTTCAAAAAATATTTTGTTTGCTTTTCCCTGCCCCAACCCACCCACACACACACAATCCCTGTTCTTCCTGCGTGAATGTGGTCGTTGCACATACTTCTTCCATCATGATATTAATTTCTATTTGCCCCTAATTAAAGACTTTTTAGTTAAAAAAATGCATTAATTCATAAATATGCACATAATTTCTAAATGATACATGAGCCTCCTGCTGTTTTCTAAGGCTACAACCCTGCTTCTCTGGCTTCTTTCCCCTCAGCCACAGAACATTAGAATATGACTCTTTATGACTCTGTGTATGTCTGAGTGGGATTGATATTTATGTTCCTTTTTCTCTGTCTTTCTCCTTCCCTTCATCAGCTTTTTCTATTTCTGCCACTGCTTTATCACCCTCTGACCCCTCCTCTCTCTCCCCCTCATCCATCCACACCCCGACCCCCCTCTCACTCTCTCTCCAGTAGATTAAGTTCAGTGTGGTGGCTGTGCAAGTTTGAGTGCAGCTGATTCAGCCATATTCTTCTAAATGACCCAAATCCTCTCTCACCCTAGAGAAACCTCATCCACGAGCTGATTACAGATACTCTTTCTCTCTCTGTCCTTATTTCGCCTATCACATCTTCTCTCTTAATCCTTCCTATCTCCCTCTAGGTTCCTCTTTTCTTCATTCAGTCTCTTTCTCTCTCTCTCTCTTTCTCTCCCCTTAGCTGTTTGTTTTTGTCACCATCTATCTCTTGCTTTTTCTGACTACCTCTCTGTCTCTTGCTTATTCTTTCCGTCCCTTCCCTGTCTCTCCCACACTCTCTCCATCTATCACTCTCCCCCTTACTTACTCTTTCCTTCTCTCCCCTCTGTTTCTGTCTCTCTTGCCTTTTCTCATGTGTCTCTCTCTCCATCTCTCTCCCCCTCCCTCTCTATCTCTCTCTCCCTCTCTCTCTCCATCTCACTCTCCCCCTCCATCTCTCACTCCATCTCTCTCTCCCTCCATCCAGATTCAGCCCACTCCCCCACTCTACCTTCATCATCGGCATATTCTCATTCACTTCTCTCGCTCCTCCACCATCCTCTCTTCCTCATTTTCCACTCTTTACCTCATCCCACTGTTACTGATCCCACTGCCCCCGTCTTTCTCTTTCCTCCATTCATAATTGCCAGTGATTTCTGATAAAAAACACAGATCACATAGAGCACGGTGAGTGATCATGAGTGTAACAGAGCAGAAACCCAAAACAAATGAGCCTCCCGCTGGCAGCACACATTATCATATGCATGGGAAATTACAGCACCATATTTACTGTACAGCACAAAGACGAGCTTGTATGGTAAATGGGCATTGCTATGGCAACCACTGGTTCTGCCTCCCTCTTTTGCATAATGAGGATTTGTTTGCATTTGCAAAAGCGTTATCATAGAAATTATTGCTTTTATACCTGCGCGAGCGCCCAAACGCTCCTCCTGATGGCAGGAGTGAAATTATACTGAAATCAGCTGCTGATTTTATGTTGTTTTTACTCCATGATCCCGCACGCTCAAAGAGATCCTGTCCCGCTCTTTAAACTAAACATGGTGTAATCAAATGTTCTATCTTGCCTTATTGAGTTTTGCAAAATGCCACAGAATAAAACCACAAAAGTTTGCCACAGCATCCATCTCCCATGCCTCTCACTAACTTTGGCTTCATTAAAAAAGCTGAAAGAGAGCCTGGGGTTGCTGAACAATGCTACCCTGCAGTGGTTGGATTCCATTTGGCCATATTGGAATCTGCAGCCCATAGCCAGCACCACAGGGTGGTCTGCATTTACAGACTTCGCATGGCCTGTTAGAGTCAGAGATCATTGGTTTGTGTCAAAGAGCATGTACATGGGCTCTGAGTGTAAACCACAGGTGGTCAAAAACAAGGGAATGGACATTGATTTAGTTTGTTCTTTGTCTGAGTGTGTAGGCCAAGTCTAAGTGGGGTCTTGAGAGACAAAACGAGTATGTGGATGAGCAGCCTGCTCCAAGTTTGACGGAGTTGGTCGTTTTAGAAATGTATACTGACCTAGAAATGCACTTTCTATGGTTGAACTTTCTGATTACGCTCCCCTGTATTATTTTAGAAAATATGGACCAATGGGAATGTCCCAGACGTGGTATAAAACGAATTTTAATTTAACAAGGAACGTTTTGGCAATCTGCTAGAATTTGTTTTTTTGGAAAAGGTTTTGCTCCAACAGCGGCAATATACATGTATTCTAATAGTAATTTGTTAATTGTAAGTTAAATATATTAATGGTCCATCAACTAATTCTTTAATAGGTGCCACTGCAAGGTTTGTAGATTAGTGTAATGTTCACAAAAAATCCATTAAAACTAATGAGAAATCTTTTCAAGGTTGCGTTTGTTTTGCAAAATAGCTAAATTGAGTGTAAAATTATTAAATAATTGAGTTTTGTGTGAAAGATCATGCTATTTGGAAAGATTGAGTTCATTTTTGTGCATCAAGCTAATATCAGCATGGTGGCAGTTTTCAATTAGCTACAGCAACACTGCTCCACTCAGTATTGCACCATTTAGAAAAGGCAGGCCTGGCATGAATAATTGACATACATTGTCAAAAATTCCGCAATTTCCCCTCACGTTTATTGGGATATTTGCCAACCTCCCTTAAAACTTTAAAACATTTGCAAATAACAAGTCTGTGAGCGAAGAATTGACTGGTCAATTTAAAAGTGCGCTGATTCAAATGTTCAAGTCGTGTGGAAAACTGATATCTATTCAACTCTCCTTTGTTTGTTCATACAAAATGAATGCACTATTGATTTTTTTCTCTCCCATTTATTTAATATTCATCTCAAAAATAATTATTCCGAGCTACTCCGTTCACGTCAGGTAGCTTTTTGGCATACAAATGATGAAAACATGAGGGTGCAGAGCAGAAGAAGTAAAGAAGTGACACGAAAGTGAAGTGGCTGTAAAGGGAGAGGGAAAAAGAGGGAGAGAATAACAGAGAACAGGAAGCAGCAATTTATGGCAGGTGTAGAGAAGAAGCAGGGGTGAAAGAGAGGGGAAAAAGATTAGAGTTGCCTTGGATCCAATCAAGAGAACACTGGAAGTTATGCTGAGGCTTTTTGATCAATTCAACACAGAAAGATAGCAGTGATAGGGAACGGAGAACGATATGGAGACAGAGATAGGAAGAAACATAAGAGAGAGCGTGATGAGGAGGGGGAGTAGGAGGCAGCACTGTGACTATCTAACCATTCGGAAAGTCGCAATTTGGCACTTTTTCAACAACCACAAAAGAAGGATGGGGCTGGAGAGTGGTTGTGGGTAAAAGTGGCATATATCAGACTTATACAGATATGACAGCTATAGTGTTTGCGATACTGCTGGGAGACAGCTGAGGCGGCTTAGCCAGCGGCGGCTGATAGCGCCACAAACATCTGCCGATCATCAAAAGGAAAAGAAATTGGAGTGCATCTCTACGGGCTGGAGCCCTGGGGGGTTCTCCCTGCATTGTCCTCTCTCTTACTCCAACGCTTTGTAGGCACAGAGTTCATCCGTCCTTCCTTTCAACAATAGTGAGAGATAAACTCTTAAACTCTAGGCTTTTTATTCAGTTATAAATCATAAAACGGATCCCGTGACTACAATGAAACTAATATGAAGCATTTTATTGCTCATATCTCTGAAATAGGTAACTAGAGATGAAAAGACACATTCTTCATCTGTATATATGTTTTAAAACATCTTTGTATTCCCATCATTTTGGAGCATTTGAATTAATCCATTTGTCATTACATATTTTTTTTGTCCCCAGAAAATAACAAAAAGTTAGGATGTTTTTACTTGGGGGCAACAATGTCCACCTACAGGACTGAAGAATGGAAATCTGATGTGTCAGGGGGACTTAAGGGTCTGAGGGAATGAGAAGTTTGCGGAAAAATACAGTAGAAACATGAAAATGCGTAGCACTGAGTGAAATTATAAAGGATCTACAAATTGCCTCAAATGTTCCAGCTGTATAAAAAAGCATCTATTAACAGGAACACAGTGCCAAATGAAGCGAAGCATCATCTCCACAGCCTAACTAAAGTATGTTTACACTAACTGAGTGATTATTTCCTGTATCATGATGCACACCAGGGTAGCTTTGGTGCTTGTAGACCCCCCAAATCAAACACACACATACACACACACACACACACACACACACACACACACACACACACACACACACACACACTTGGAGGAAATTCTTCAGCCTGCTAAAACCAAACTGAGTGAATGGGAGACTGACAAAGTTTCAAGTCAGATTAATGCTATGCTTTGCATCTACTAAAATAGTAAGATTGCCTTGAGTAGTGTTTCTGCTATACTGTATTGTTAATTTATACACTTATATGGTTCAATTAACTGTTCACTGTGGCTCTACACATGGTTGTTGTTTAATACACTTGTGCTTGAGAGATGCCACTGACTGGAGTCTAATTCCTTGTATGAGTTCACTCACATACTTAACCAATAAACACAATTCTGATCCTGATTTTCAACCCTGGTTTCACTGCTTGTAACATGCCTGAACCAGCTAATCAGCTTATTAACAGCCCCACCCTGAGCTGAAGTGTGGGTTTTAAAGCAGGGAAAACAGAAAACTACAGGATTGGAAAAGACTGGTCTAGATTTCAGAAATCAAAGTAAAAACTCCCCATCCTTCATCAAGAATACTGGATGCTGTGCTGTTTATATGAGTTATCGTTCGATGGCTACCTGAGACGTGCACAGTATGGTTAAAACTGAAATATCCCAGACCATTCTTGTTTTCCTCCTATTCAGAGGATCCCTATTGATCTGTGTGTTTACATTATAAAGCCTGTCTCTGGAGTAAAATAGTACTCAAGATGAAAAAACAACATATGGCCTGCTTTTTCGCCCAGGCCCCACTCCCTGATGGGCTATCTGTTAATGTTAAGCTAAGTGAAGGACTGCCCTGGCTACTAAAGCATTAAGCTGCATAAAGACAGATTTAGTGGGTTTTAAAAGAGAGGAGAAAAAAGGTTAAAGTAGGGGCAATGCAAGTCTTTATAGTTAAGCCAAGCAAAAATTATAGTTTTTCCAAAATGATTAAGAAAGGGCAATGCTAAAGTCAGCCTTAAATCAAATTGGACATGATTTACCTTGCTAATTCATGTCCCTGGTCACATGAAACTTTATTCATAATATCACAACATTTAAAACATAAAAGTCTTGTTTTGCCTTCTATGATAAAAATGATTTTTGCTTGCTTCTTGAACAACTTCTGAGCTGCGATGACGTCATGCAGTGGCAGACAAAAACAGTATTTCCAATAATATAATATTTCACCTCCCACACCCCTCAACTATCTGAGCAAAAATGCACAGTTCTCAAAGATCCCCACAGACAAAGAAAGAAAATATTTGCTTCAAGATGCTTAAATCTGAATTTGGACAAAAGTATTGGATCACAACTGTTTTTAGTGTTTGAGCTTGGCACATTTCTTCCTGTGAGTGCTTCAGGATACTAAGACATTCTGGACAATGCCAAGCTTCCAACTTTTTGGACACGGTTTGGGGAAGAACCTTTTCTATTCCTGCATGACTGTGCCCCAGTACACAAACAAGCTCCATATAGACATGGCTTCATGAGTTTAGTGTGAAGGAACTTGAGTGGTCAGCACAGAATCCTAACCATTCAACATCTCTGGGATGAACTGGAATGGAGATTGTAGAGATTCCACTCCAGCATCAGTGCCTCACTTCATAAATACTCCACGAAAAGCAGAAAATGTCCAAGAAGTGTGGAGGGTGTTATAAAAGTAAAGGGAGACCAACTCTATAT
Organism: Rhabdalestes septentrionalis; assembly: GCA_037832545.1. Classification (NCBI taxonomy): domain Eukaryota; kingdom Metazoa; phylum Chordata; class Actinopteri; order Characiformes; family Alestidae; genus Rhabdalestes; species Rhabdalestes septentrionalis. The sequence goes on from JBBMFX010000011.1 coordinate 9,274,834, forward strand.
TAAAGTCTAGGTGTTTGAAAGCAGCATCATTTTGCCCCTCCCCACAGTGAAGGATGTTGTGCGTGCAGTTATAGTTTGGTATGCAATTTGTATTCATCCATGATGAATCAAACTAAAATCCCCCAGATAGATGTAACATTCTTTTCAGTGAGTTTCATCTAACTAAACTTGGTCAAGCAGAAATTTGGCAAAGTCACCGCAGTTTTAAATCATTTCAGGTCCCATATTTTATCCATCTATGAAAAGCACCTCCAGTGTTTACCCCTGTTATCTCTTGGGTCAGGTTTTTTTTTAATTGCTTTTCCTCCTTAGTCTTCTGCACTTTTATCTTGTCATGTAAGTTTGTGTTGGTAAAGAAGGGCTGGGCATTTTTTTCATTGCTGGTGGTTGTTTAAATGCCAGTGCATTTACAAAGATGCTCAAGCTGTTGACTGAAGATATTGCGCTTGAGTGAGAGGGAGCATGCACAGGAAAGGAGTGGCTGCTTAGAGTTTGTGCATCTTCAGTGATTGACACCCTGTCAGACAATCCTCTCACCTCTGATTGGTTTTTGGCTTTGGTTGTGGTGGAATCTTGCAAATTGATTTAGGAGAGCTAGGAGCCAAAAGAGACTAGCCCCCTTTTTTTTGTTCTTTTTTTGTAACTGTCACGACAAAAGTTGCCTTTACCTACCGCAGCTTTAGTGATGGTCAAGGAATGATTTTGTGTCTGGAAATATTATTGCTTGAAATCATTTCATCACATCACAGACAAAAATCAAAAGGTGCAGATATTGACAAGGCGGATCTGTTGGAGAAAAATGGCTGTCAAAGCATCATTCATCAATAAATACTGCAAGACAGGGTGAATCACCTTGTGAGCTTTTTCACTAAAATTTTTATTTTAAATGCTATGTTTTCCATGCCTTTTTAGACTTCAGTTATTGCGTACAGTACTGCAGCTCCCCCTTTAAAGGGTTTAACAAAGCATTTTAGGGTTTTGAAAGTGGAAACAAGTCTGAGGAAACATGCATTCCCTTTCCCATCACACAATATGACACTGTACAACTGTATACTTTTGCCTGGTTATATTTGATCTAGAACTGTGTTCAGGTACAAATGTCACTGCACTTCAGGGCCTATAGTCCACCCACACTTGAAACTTTTTTCTGTGGTCTTCTGTTTAATTCATTTCAAGTAATCTTTTGGTGGCAAATGAGTCACGAGCAGTTTTTTCACTGCTGGAGGTGGTTTATCCGGCATTGTGTTTGGAAGCTCCTGAATCCACAACTGAACAAGATATTGAACTGTATTAGATATTAAAACATATCATTTTAGGCCTTTTTAAAAAGAGGATAAAAGTAAGGCCTAAATTAAGGCATTGATCATTACCAGGAGCAGGTTGGGCAGAACAGGATGTCTCCAGGAGCAAGGAAAACTGATGAAGGGAAGTTAGTATAGATGAACACCACCCATTGTTGTTTTATACAATTTCTAATATGTGCATGAAATGAAGTGTAACTTCTGGAGGTGAACAAGCCCTTAATCCAGCATATAGCCCATAAAGCCAATGAAGTCTGCCCCCATTTGAAGTTATTTGAATAGTATATGTAATTGGTATTGCGTTATATATTATTCATCCATTTCTTGTTGAAAATTCTAGTCAGTGACCATATTTTAAAACATCCATGAGACAGAACATTACCGTGTGAATGGAAGGTGTCGAGGCAAAATTAGCAATTATTCTTTAATTTTCAGAATGTGAATAATGTCTTTTGAATGAGGTTTATTCTGTATTATTCCATTATTTTATGTTCTGCTTTCTTCAAGGATATGATTAGATGTACGAACACTTTGGGT
>JBBMFX010000011.1:9292089-9313209 GCA_037832545.1 Rhabdalestes septentrionalis
GAGAGAGAGAGAGTGAAAGAGAGAGAGAGAGAGAGCGAGAGAGAGAGGGTGGGAGGGAGAGAGAGAGAGATACATAGAGGGACAGAAAGAGAGGAAGAGAGGGATGCAGAGAGATACAAAGACAGAGAGATAGTGGCATGTGGAAGAAGATATAAATAAAGAATATGACAGACAGAAAGTGAGAAAAAATGCAGATAAAAATTTCTGTCCATATGATGCATGGGCCAAAACATGTCGTTTTTGGGTCTGCAAAGAGTGCACAAAATGCACTTTTATGAAATGTTGAGTTTTGTGTGATTTAGCTTCATTTTTTATTCAATTAAATCACTACAAGCCTCTTGTGGTCAACATACTGGCTTGTGCAAAAACAATAGTAAACGATTTAATCATAAAACCAAACCAATATTTCAGTCAGCAAAATACTTGATCAAGTCTTCCTACTCACTCTAAAACCACACGCATACTTCTTCACCCACCCAGGGTGAGTCCCATTTGGCCCATTAGCTCCTGGGTACCTGTGAATGAATTAATGAAGTCTTCTGAACTGTAGTTGCTGTGGCTTTTCAACAATTTGTACAAATAAATACAACAAAACAACTGTGTAAATGTACTAAATTATTCATTCTGAAATGCTACTAAGCATATAAAAGCTTTCGTTCACTACCAAAATTCATTAACTGTCACCGAACAGAGAATATGCACACTATATGAATACAAAAACCCTTTATATAATTAAAGCATCAGCCCTTCCTGGTACCATTGTCCTGTTGAGTTTAACCATTAGATGATGTTTCAGTGATGTTTATATCTGAAGTTATCTAAACAAGTTATCTTAATATCTGACCAATTTTCTCGATTATGCAAAGACAGGTGAAAAATCATTAGACAAACGTTCAAACATTACACACACACAAATTTAGGTTAATCCCAATCCAACTTTAAAATCCAAGCCCTACTGGGACATAAATTATTCCATACTATTTCTCTCATGCATATACATTTGAGAAAGGAATGCAAAACATGGTTGGAACATGGTTATCAGAAGCAGAGCTGATAGAGTAAGTCACTGGTAGGTTTTGCCTTGGGTTTTTTTTGTCTCTACACCTTTCAAAAACAAGTATTGCATCAGGGTCTCCAAAGATGTGGTGACTTAAAAATGTAAGCAAATACAGCAGCTAGACAAAGACACCAGCTCTGAACACAAAGCTCATGTACAAACATTTCCCCTCACACTAGCACTGTTTAAGCTCTTGGGGTCAGAATCATGAGTGTAGGGACACAGAGCACAAAAAATGTAATGATGTGGCCATGTTCTTGTTTACCAAACTTTCCTTAGCTGGAAAGCCAAGACTGTAGACTGTTTTGGTGTGAGAGAACATAATTTATAAGTACCATTACCTTTTCTGTTTTGGCTCAAGTTTCATAATCATTTGAAATATGATGTTATTCAAACCATCAAACCATCATCATACATCCATGCATCAAGAAAGTTTTGATCCAAAGCCTTTACACTGAGGCTAGACAGGTCCAAGGAGTTCCATGCAAAGTTCAAGTCACAGAATATCAAAAGTGAAAAAACAACAACAACAACAACAACTCAGAATTTATGCTGCACACGCATCCAGTGTGCCTCAGGCCAGTAAAGCTGGACAAAAGCTAGTCTGTCATTTCTTCATTTCTCCATCTCCCACATCACTCCGTCTACATGTTCCATCCTGAGCTGCAGGCCTTTGTCTTTCCCTTTCTCTCTATTTCTTTCTCCTCCAGGTGTGTTTTATTCTCTTTTTCATTTGAAAATATCCTCCCTCCCCTCAGCCTTTGGGCCTGTTTATGGTGAAATGGGCAAACTGGGCCTGTAATTGACCAGTCCAGGTCCGCTGTCCAGAGCATTGTTTCAAACTAGCCTACTGAACTTTGAGTTTCCAGTTTAAATGGTGTGGAGCCAAGCTGCGTCACAGCTGTGTTGTAGCTCATGTAAAGTAGGGAGGCCAGGTAACAAATCTCGGTTAATGTTAGCACAAACACACTTGTTACACTTGATCTACCATAACAGCTGTGTGCTACAATCTTATCGAGCTAGAATCGGACTGTCAGCATTCTGTAAAATCTGTCCTTGTAACAGAAGCTACCAAAGATTGCAGTTGAGGGCAAAGCACTGATGGGACATTTCTCAATGTGCAGCATTTGCAATATTACCAATTACACACTCTCATACACACACACACACACACACTCATACACACACACACACACACCGACATACACACAATGTGTCCAAGTCCTCTTAATTATAGTTATTTGTGACACTCATTGGTTGCCTCTCTGCATTTGAAAGCCTCTCCCTGTGTTTCTGTGTCTCTTTCTCTCTCTCTGTCCAGCTTCTTCAGCTAATGGGTAACTGGCTAAAATGCTCATTAATCTCAATATCGCAGTCAACTACATTGCTCTTCCTTGTGACGGTTACTATTTCCATGGCCGTGAGAAAGTGGCTTTTACTGTTCCCGTTATCTGGCAGCAAATTATATTTTGATGTGGCAGAAAACAGCAGGTCACAATCAATCAGGCTCGCTGTGAACTTTGACATTCAGTAAACGTCAAGCAATATTTCTATGCGCAGCTGAGTGGCCAATGAGAGCGCAGGCCCCTAGATTACTAAATAGAATAACAATGGCTGGAGGAGTTGCCCGTGCACGGCGTGTCAACCGGCGCAAGTGAGAGAGAGAGATTAAATGAGTGTGCTTATTTGCTGGGGTGTGCTCTGACTGGTGAGCAGGGAGAATGCCACAGGCTCTCTTGCTCGCCGTCTCTAATGAAGCATGTGATGTGTGCATGAGATGTGTGGTGGCACACGAGAGAAAACTAGAGACACAGAAATGTCTGCACAAGATTTTTGCCCCCCCAATAAAATGCATTCTGAGCTACCCTTAGTGTGAAGGAATGAACTGGCTATAACCACATCAACAAATAACCCTCAAATGTGCCGCAGTGGCACAAAAGTAAAGTAGACACAGACAGTCTGGAAGTTATTTTTCAGCTTTAAAAAGCACACCTTCATGTCCGACAGGTCCACAACACGACACAGTGAAAGGAAGTGTGATTTTCCAACTAACAGTTAAATCCACACAGTGGCAAAGTGAGCAGTGTCAAACTTGCATCAGATATACAGAGTGAGTTTACACAGTCCAGAGCAGGCGATGCTTCAGGATTCACATCGTGAGGGAAACATTTATAGCGTGCATTAAATGCCCTCTTTGTCATGCAGGTACCAATTCACCCATAATCAGCCCAGAAACCATTCTTCTCTCCAAGCACACTCACACATATATACACACCCACACAGTGTTCCACCATTTTTATGGGAAATAACAACCCTGTCAGTACTGTTTTTCATTTTTCTTCTCTTCCTCTCTCGCTGCGTCCTTTTCCCTTTCTTTGATTGATTGTTTTAATTTTAAAAACACACTTATCTATTTATTTTTCTTTCCCTTTTTTTTCCCCCCTGCAGACCTCCTATCGGTCAGGGCCAGGTCACTCCATTCCAATTTTGGCGTAAAATGGGAAAATGCAAAAAGATACTTCCCCTCTCTCCCTCTGCTTTTGTTCCCTCTCTCTTTGGTGCCTCCATTATTTTGACCTCCACATTTTAAAATAAGGTGAGGAGAAAGGGTAAGGAAAGCATTGAAAATTATGCAGGCCCAGCAGTGTGAAATGAATTGTAAGAAGTGCAAAACATAAATGTGCGATGTGAAAAGGACACGGTGGAAAGCAGCGGATTCGAACACAGCAGGCAAAGAGCTTTCGTGAATGGTCAAATTACGGTCAGAAAGGTTACACCCGAAAATGTGTTTTACAGGTAAGATTTTGCACATAAATGCATGCCCTCACTGCTATTTCACCCAACGAATCACATCAGTGCTGGGCAATAGTGATGCAGCTCAATATTATAACATTTTTCAAATGTATCACAATGTCTCATGATCATCAAGTTAGCATTACTCAAATAAACAAACCTGCTTCATGAGTACTGATGCTCTGCCTTAAAACACCTTGCCTTGTAAAAGGAAACTGAAAACTTCAAGAAAGGATATGAGTTCCAAGTCCCAGTCCAGGGGACCCCACACTATGCACATTTTAATGTTTTCCTTTGCCTAACCCACCGGATTCCAACTTGTCATGTATAACGTGAGGTTTGTTTAAGGTCTAGGACCATGTGAATCCGCCAAAACGAAAATTACGGACACGTTTGACCAAAAAACAGAAACAAATATAGCTGATGGCTCAAAAATTCCAAAAACAGTTAGTCATCCAAGACAATGGATTTCATTAGATATTATTTGTTCTGTAGCTGGCAAATGTTTTCATAATTTTGGAATGGACTGCATTGCGTGCTAGCAGGGACTTTAAGCTTCTTCAGCATTGCTTTGCTGTATCCTGAGCCTGACGTTTTGCTTCCATGTGGGACATGGAGAAGTTCTTAGGTGTTGTACTCCCTCTAAATAGGAATGATGAGTGATTACAGGCCACTTGTCTGACACCCCCATTTTCTCTGACACTGCAGCTGTAATTGCCTGAATGGCTCTGCACTGACCAGCTTAGGAGAAGGAGAACAAATGTCCCTAATCATACCGACAAGCAATTTTAATCATTATTTTTCATTCTTATTGCACTTAAAGTAATTTTGACACCTCATTATAGGGGGTGGTCAAAATGTTCAGCTTTCAAATTTTGGTGCATCCTTTTGAGACATCAGTAGTGGTAGATAAGTAATTATGTTCTACTACCCACTATTACCTTATTAGGTCAAAGCAGATCTAAAATGAACTATCACAGTCCCTCTAATGTCTTTTGATCTTTGGGATGAATTTAGTCCTCTGGTGTGTGAAGATGAATATTGAATTCATGGGTATTATACTATCAACTAAAGGGACACGCCAAAAATATTTGACGACAATCCTCAAGCATGCACGGTAACATCCAGGGTGTTGTCACCAATTACAGTTTAGACATTACAGGGTTGGGGTAATTTAAATTTAACTCAGTTTGCTTTAGTTCTTTTTGGGTTGCAATTCCAGTTCTATTTTCTCATTTGAATTAGAACCGAATTGGAATTTCAAGAAGTGGATTTAATTTCAATTAATGGTATGGACTGGTTTCATCTGGTCGGCTTTTACTGATTGGCTGGGAATTGCTGGGTCCTGCAAGTACTTTATAGCCTCTACAATACAGCCATACACTGTAATACTTCCCGTCAGTTGTGCTTGTGTTATGTACTTGAGCTGTATTCAGCTGCTAAGTTTGGCTTGTTTGAAGGGGCTGGCTGTCTTTGAAGTGGCTTGTCTACTTTGTTGTGGAGTTGGGCACCTTGGGTCAGCTCAACCAGATCTCACGACTTTTTTGTGTAGCCATCATGACATAAAATCTATTCCAAATGTGCTGTGATCATGCTATAGACCTTTGTCGTGCTAGGACAATGCTTCACTACCTTATGTATATAAATGCGCTGTATGCAACAGCTCCAGTATCAGTGCCTACTAGAACAAAAAATGGCTTAAAGCCTTTCACACAATCACAAAGCAAATTTGGCTTCACGAAAACTCTTATATGCTTGTATCTTCATGGTTACTTTTACAACTATCATCTCCCAGTGACTCTCAAATCTCAATTTGAAATTACTATATGTCTGAATGACATTTCCTCCTGGACGACAGCACTTCACCTAAAGCTAAATCCCAACAAAATAAGGGATGAAACAGTTTTGATGTTTATTTGAGTTTTTTTGAAAGATAAACACTTACAAGTGAGATGAATGTGAAACAATTTAAAACTTTGAAAAAAATTGAAAACATTATTATTTATAAGAATGCATAACGGCACGCCTTCAGTTTTCTGCATATCTCAATAAGAACTGCCATTCTTGATTTTTTTTGTTTTGACAAAATACTTTAAACTCTGAAATAACAAAAATGTACAAATGAAATTTGGTTTCCAACAGATTATTAGATTCACATACAATAAGCCACTGTTTTCAAAGCAGTCACAGCTCAACAGCATACCTGCTGTATCCAATGAAATTTCATTACATAAGCCTTGTGGTCACTATTTGTGAGTTATTACCATACATATTTATTTGTATCACATAATTAGATAAAGGCTGATTAACAATATCTTAATATTTTTTAATCAAACACCAATATTAACAAAGCATAAATAGTTTAAAGGCCCACTCATAATGTCAGGCCTAACTATGTTTGCTGATGTCTCACAAAAAAGCAAGACACAGATATGGGAGCTCCCTAAAACATAAGGAGCTTTAATCACAAAAAGTACATAAACAGTCATTACAGCTGGTTTAAACTGAAATACAAACTCTCTATTTTGTTCATGCAGAAGTGACACACTCAGTTAAGGGTTGGATCCTTCTCCCAGCTAAGATGGTCCTGATGAATATTATGCTTCTATTCAGGAATCATGAGAAATACAAGTTGCTGGAGCACTGCAATATGCAGAAGCCACAAAAAGTAGTTCCAGTAGCTTTAGCCTCACTGATCAATGCTAGGGAAACACAAGACAAAACAAAGATAGCTAAATCTAATTCCCCTGGCATTTATCATCGAGGAGAACCTCTTACTACAAACTAGGCCAGGGCTCTTTCAGTGCAAGGAGAAACACCAGAGAGCAACATGAAGAAGCATGACATTTCCAAGATGAAATCAAATTGGGTGACCGCACACTGGGCTGCTGAATCCACTGAGGTTAAAAACTGAACATACAAATGAGAAGGAACATAGTAGGGTATTAACACAAAAGTCGAATAGTCAACTATAGAGGCAGAATTAAAGTATCGAAACAGTACTGGCATTCTGCACAGTTCTGAAATGGCACCTCTAGCTATCATGCTAACGCAGAGAGTTTCAGGCTCCGAGGAGCTGAGCAGCGCCGTGGCTTAAACTGTTCCCACTTTCTGTTTACACTTAAATTTACCACAATATTCAAGGTATCAGTCTTTGTTTTGTTGAGTTTAAATGTCATGTTGACTGTTAATGTTACAGAGAACTTTACTAAAAGTTACTCAGTGTTGGACACCTTTGTTCCTGCGTGTGTGTGACATCATTACAACTAGTCAACTCGACTTCAACTGTCTTGATAGATTAGTCGACTAGAAAAAATCTGAAGACATTAATGCCCTACAACATAGACACCTATCACAGACAGCAAGCAATAATCATTTGAGTTAATTCCAGGGCCGTCAGAAGGGGTGTCTACGCGTGAGAGCAGGGTTTAGGTGTGAGGGCATGGTTTGGGGTGGGGTGGGGTTTGGTGGGGGTGAGGTTTGGGGTGGAGGTGGGCTTTAGGTGGGGGCAGAGTTACTGCATGCGTGCAAAGTCTCGTACTTTTAGGGGGTGAGGGGGTGTTTGGAAAACCCTGTTGAATCTTTAATTATGAATCTTCAAAGAATCCACTCCACTTAATCGATAGAAGAATACACACACCTCGGGTTTGTCTCCAACTCACTGCATGTAAGTGAAGTGAATCGTAAGTGCACAGACAGGCTGCTTGGATTTCCAGCGGTGTGTGTATTCTTCTATCATTTTAGTTGAGTGGATTCTTTCGCAAAAGATTCAAGATTCAACAGCACTGGTGAACTAATTATTTATGTTAAATGTGGGGGGGTCCAAATAATTATGAAATGTGAAGGGGGTACGCCCCTCTCTGATTAAATAGCAATGATGCCCATGGTTAACATAAAGGGAGTCACCTGAAATCAAATGAAAACCTACATTGATAAACATTTGGAGAAAATGAGCGCTGAACCTGAAGCAACGTAACTAAACCAAAAACCTACACATAGACAGGGGTAGGGAAAACCTTGCTCTGTAGTTAGTGACTGCAACCGCTGGGGGTGTGGCAGAGGTGGCGTGGATGTGAGGACAGCACTCACCAACACTCCTTCAAATCTACCTTCCTACAGAGCTCTCAACCCTAACTTTTCTGCTCCAATTAAATTTGCTTACACTTCAGTAGACCTGTGTTAGAAAGTATGACATTGGTTAAGGAATACCTTTGCCATTTTCATAAATATTAATTTAAAGAACTCTAAAATATAGCCATAGACCATTATCCCTATTCTTCCAATCATTACTGTCAGTACAATACTTTCTGTCGGGTATTGTACTCTGGCAGTGGATTCATCCACTATATTGCAAGACAGAAAAGCAAGATTCACCCTTCCAGAAAACATATTTCACTGCCCCCAGAGTCCAGTGGCAGCATGCTTTATACTACACGAGCTGATGCTTGATATGGCACATAGTGATCTTAGACTTGGAAACCCCTTTTCATGCATCTCCTGATAAATATTTCTAGCAGTTTGGTAGTTCAGTCTGAAACATAGGACTTTTAGGGGTTTTGTATGCACTATGTATTCTGTGGCATTGCTGAATGGGTTTAAATGACTTACTGCTTCATGGCTGAACTGTTGTTGCTCCTAGACGGTCCATTTTACAGTAACTGTGTAAAGTTCATCTCAGTCCCTACCAAACATGCTGGTACCTTCTTTCTGGCATCAGAGAAATTCATGCAGTCCTCATCACTGATGCCACATCTGGTCTTTAATACACCAAAATTTACATATATACAGTATAGTAAGGTAGTACTAAAGAAAAAAAATCTTTACACTGTAAAAAAAAGAAAGGATCTTTAAAAAAGCAAATATTATATAAAGAACACAAAGCACAGGTAATATTGAAGCACAGGTAATGCTGTTCTGAGTAAATTTACCTTTTCAGTCCTTTTTGGAAGTCCTTCAGTCCTTATTGTTTCTGACTTTTGGTATGACTGGATCTGCATAAGATGATGGATTTGCCACAGTTCTCCATGGCTTACCAGTTTGAGAGGAACATTCAGCTTTCACTCGCCCAGCTTGGGGCATCATACAACTGGGAGGTGTCCTAGCCTGGGGTTGGGAATGACCAAAATGAATAGAAGAGCAAACTGAGCAAAATACCCCCAAAAAGTAAGGAAAACCTATAGTACCTAACTGAAACAAATGTGTATTAAGAACGGATGTGTGTGACTTTTGACTCTAAAAACTGGGGCAGCTGTTTGCCTTTTCTTTTACAGAGTAGACTAAAACCACAATGAGAGGATGCAGCACTGGAAATAACACTCATTATCCCACCTCAGTCAGATAGTTGGAGGAGTAATGCTACAAAGTTTTCAGATACTTTTACACCCTCCCTAAGAGCTAAACTAGGGTATCCAGAAATCTATTATATTCAGCACAGAGTATTATTTGTATGTGAACTCCCAAGGTATGATTGTTACTTGTGTGCTGAACTCTGCCAAATGAGATGGAATAAAAAAAGATCTACAGGGGCAGACAAAATAATGGAAACACCAATAGGTGGATTTCTAATAAAGACTTTTGTCTTCACAGCAGCTTCAGTTCGTCTTATGTTGATGTTTTGAACCATTTCTATGGGGAAATTATTAGTGGGGCTTTATTCAAGAGTAAAAGACCCTCTATCATGTTTAACAATTGGGAACAGATGTAAATCAAAGTCTTTTACTAAAGAAATCCTTTCTCCATGTGGAAAAGATAAAAACTAAAGATGACACATCACAAAATCATTCCTCCATTGGCTGCTCTAAGGCTGAAGTTCTGTGCTGATTACGGCAGGTTCTGCATAGCACTGGCTACAATGTTTCCCAAACGGCAGGCCTATCATAAATATCACTGTAGCGAAACTAATGGTGTGCAGTTTGGCAGAGACTGAGCAGAGGATGCTTTCAGTTCAGTGTAGTGGACGTTTTTCAGGCAGTTGCTTCAGCATCAACCCAGAGGCCTGTCAAGCGGATTCAGCTCTCAGCCATCTTCTTTCCCAAGGCAGCTTTTTGTGTTTGAAATGTGTTGTCATAATTTTGGACACTGTCTCACTCAACACATTAACATTTTTCACTGCATTTTTTTACTGACTCACCATTTACCTCTCCACTCTCTCCTCCTTCATTGTTTTAAATATTTCACACAGCCCCATTACAAAAAACACATGATCTCCCTTAAGAGAAAAGGAGTGTCTATAGGTATGCATAATGGTGTGCATAATTCTACATGCCTTGGAGTCAATTCAGAAATGAACTCGGAACTGATTTTAATTCAAACACGAAAATGCAATTGGAATTGAACAGTCACAAGAAGAAACTACACTAAAATCAATATGGGGGTTAAGAAAGTTTTTAATTCAATTGAATTATCATTAAATCCTGAAATCAGGCATTAATAAGATTGCATCTTTCAGTCCCACTTGAGCAGATGAGTCAGGAGTGGCCAGACGAAGTACTCACCTGAAGTACTCAACAGTTTAAAGTTGCTCTGTTGGATTAAGTTCAAACACAAATCAGATTCTCAAAACATTTCAAGATTACATACAAAAAGCAAGTTAAGGCCAGTCAAAATCTTTTCAATCTAACAAACTGACCTTCAGTTATAATCCTAGTGCAGGCCTATGGAAAATATTTAATAAGCATTAAGTGAATGGAATATATATTGGTAAAAAACTTTAAATTCATGTGTGTTGTTCAGTTGATGCCAAAGTGAAAATGTATGGAATGTTCAGTTTGAGTATTCCCAGGCAGTTTTATTTGTATTATTGTATTTTTGGTTTAGTGAAATTATATCGTAGGGAGGTTATTATAACCACTTTTTACAAACCGATATTTTTTTAAAAGTATGAGTATTTTTATTTGTGTACTTGCCGATACCGAGTACCAATACCGATATTTCTAAGAATGGTGTCAATGCAAGTGCAAGTTTAATGGTGTCCATGCAAGCTTAAGTACAAAAAGTCATAACAGAGGGCTATTCCAATACAAAAATATATTAACAAAGCTTTAAATCATGATTCAGTTAAACTCACACATTATAAATACAAAGCACTCGAAACAGAACCGAGTCCCCTTCAAATGAACTCACAGTGTGAACATAAAAAGTAGCGATGGGATGTTTGGCTCTTTTCAAAAAGCCGCCTCTTGCGGCCTGGCTCCCAAACAGCTCTTAGTTTATTATCTGTAGCCTCATATTTTGGTTTTACATGGCAAATATGAATGCTTTGTTTGTAGTTAAACGCTTTTGCATTGAGTGTTTTTATGAGAAGCCTTATTAATAAATGTTTTAATTGCCTAACATTCATACATTTGTTGAATACTTTAATCAAACTTTTAATTTTAACACTGCACACAAATCTGCAGAAACAGAAACAGGACTATAGAGGCACTAGTCGACTATAGAGGCACTAGTCGACGGCCTCTAAGATTAGTCGACTGGTCGTGTGGTTTTTTTTTTTTCTCTCTGGCCTAGCTTGTGGATGTAATGCAGTCTCTGCCTATGATTGGCTGACGCTAACACGTATTCCTAGGTTTAACCAATAACTATAGTTCCCTCATAAAAGGGATGGTACCATTGGCACGTAGAGTGGAGTGTAAACACGAGACCACAACAAGACGAGAGAGACGGCAGCAGAGAACAGAGACACGCATCACACGTGTGGAGATCCTTCACTCTAGACAAACAAACAGCATGGAGACCTGCACAACCTGCAAGTTGGTGTTAGAGTGCAGGAACAGTACTGGCATTCTGCACAGTTCTGAAACTGAACCACTAGCTAACATGCTAATGCTAGTGCTGCAGGGAGTCCGGTCCAGAGGAGCTGAGCAGTGCCGTGGCTTAAACTGTTCCCACTTTCTGTTTACACTTAAATTTACCAGGACATTCAAGGTATCAGCCATTGTTTTGTTTAGTTTAAGGGCAATTCTTAGACTACTGGCACTTTCATGTCTTTTAATCATATTTTATAAAAAAGAAAATGAAAAGGGAAATTTCACAATTTCATAGTTATCTTTACCATCAAAGTACTTTAGAACATTTTTACTGGTATTCTACAATGACTTTTTCACCTTTTTCAACATCATTATATATGTAAATATTGCTGTTTTGTGCTTGTCCCACACCCAGACTTCTGATCTTCAATACTAAAAATGTGTAAAAAGAAAAAAGAATTTTCTAATTTTGTGAAATGTGACTGAATAAACTTAACTGGGGCATTCAAGGTCAAACTACTGTTTATGTGGCATGTTTTACCAAATGTAGTTGTGCCACAGTATTGCCATAATTTCCACCACAACACTGTAATGTCCTGTATAAACTTTTGTATGAAAGATTTTGTATGAAACTTTTGAAGAAATCCCAAGGTAAATATCACTTGAAATGAAAATATTTGTATTGTATGTAATTTCCATTCATGCCTTAACCTCAATTGAGTTTGTAAATAAGTTGATATTTTACATACATTGATATTGATATCATGCATGAAATGCATACCAATTCATATCTAATATTATATTAGATTTTTTCACAAAATACTTCCGGATTGTAATTTCCACCATCGTAATTTCCAACACATTGCCTTCTTGGGTGGAAATTACAGTGGTGATGTGGAAATTCCATTTATGCTTATAGGTGCAATTCATAGATTGTAAGGCTACATATGTGCAATGTATTTATTACAAATATACAATGTTCAAGTATTTATTGCATATTAAATATTAATTCTATGTTTATTGAAATGCATTTTAATTCTTTTAAATATGCTATGGAAGTCTACAAAGGAAAGGTCTAAGGCCAATAGGAACAGAATAAAAGACACTGTCAAATATTATGAGTGACTGAAAAGAGACAGGGAGAGATACCAGAGAAAGAAAGAAAGGGGGGTTGTAAAGCCAAAGAAAGAACAAAGCAAAAGAAGGAAACAAGAAAGAACCTATATGAAACATTATCTGGAGAAGATGAAATAAGCTCTTGGGGATTCCCGCCTACCTTGCTACCATGCCCCCACCAAACTCTCCAGATTCTGTTCAGCCAGAACCTGTCCCTCCACCTCCATCACCACCCTCACCATCACCCTCTGCCCAACCTTTAACGCAAAAACAAAGAAGAAGGAGAAAGGTCCCTGCACCAAACAATTGCAACTGTTTCACACAAAATTACATTTTCACATACATTTTGTAAGAGTGTTTGATTTTATGATTGGGGAAACAACTATGTATATTGTGTTGTGTTATTTCCTGACCAATGAGAAACAAGGGGGTTGGAGCTGAGAGCGAGCTATTTATTTGATTACCCATCGGAGTAAATAAATGTTTATTTTGTATTTTGGTGTGTGGCTTTGTGTGTGTGAATACAAGGAACAGTAATTTAGTTTAAAATATTTTCTTTTAAATAATAATACATACAGCCTAAAAGACAGAACAGGAACAGCTCATAGGTTTTAAGTTAAAACTTTATTACTTTGTAAGAGATTACACCCTTTTCAAAGGACCCAGAGTAGCTACCCCTATTTAGTTGAAGAGAGCAAAGGGGTGCTGCTCTAAGTTGTCAACTTTCACCTAGCATGGGATTGTGCTGTTTAAATCAAAAGTACTAAAATATTGTAATGGACAGTAATGTGCAGTGGTGTGCATGTGTATTTGATTCCAATTAAATTCCAGGTCCATTTCCTTTTAGCTGTATCCAACACTGCCCCTGGATGTACAAGCACTGAAATATCAATAACTAGTTTTATGCTTCATAGAGTTAGTCAGTGTGGGCTATGAATATCATTGATAATATTTTCTTTGTATCTTTTGTATTTGTCAATACAGAGATTAAGAAAACATTTGCAATTTTTTTTTTTTGGTCTGAAAAAATCATGTATTGAGAAATTAAAGATGTTTCAATCTGCAGTTTCTCATTGTCTGAGAATCATTTGGCATATTTTGTTACAATTCTCCATGTGCTGTTACCTAGTTCACCTGTATGGACGCGCAGGAGCACAGCAATGAGATGCAGCTGGACTGAAGACAAGAGAAGATTATTTTTTAAAGGAATGCTCAATGGTGCAATACTTATAGAGAGATGTACAGAAAAAGATACAGCCTTTCTAAATGGAAAGCATTCAGACAGCTCTGCAGTGCAGTTAAGGCAATAGTTTTAAGGGAAAATGAAAAAAAAGTTTCCATATCATTAGGCTGGGGGAACATTAAGGGTGCCAAGGTGGTGTCAGAGATGGAAACATGTCAATCACACGTTTTTGTAGATCTGTGAGTCCTTAGTGGACAAACAAGTTTAAGTACACAATTAAAAACTCCTGCAACATTTGTATCAATGTTTTTTGTTTTTAATGAAATCACATAATTGTCTACTACTTTTATTACCAATAGTGGAAACAAGCTGGGCAGCAAAAAAGAGAAAAAAGCTATTGTATCTTTGTGTGATTGACTTGCTTATGTGGTTTCTAGAACTGTATAACATCATGTTACCTCTAAACACATACACAAGCTTTCAGCCATGCAATAGACATTTGCCTGTTTTTGTAGAAAGCAGTATGCCATGAAAAGCTTCCATTCCCTTTTATCAAGCCTTGCAGCACTAGTGCAAAACTAAAAATACAAACTTCAGATGCAAGCTATCCATCAGGTTTGAGAGATGATGTGTTTTTTTCTTCTTCAGCCAGGTAAGTCAGTGGTCTTCGTGCTGAGCTTAGGCAGACTCTGTGGATCAGGTGTACTCACATGTGAATGGCCTATTTCAGTGACTTTGTGAAAACCTTCACGTCTCCATATGCCTCGCTCTTCTCATCACTGCTTAGCCATGGCTCATGGCAGACACCTGCTAGACTCTGCTCCTGGATGCCCACAGCACTGCACGCTACTCTGCCTTCCTCGCTCTGACGTGCCCCGGACCTATTTTATAATTATGAGCTGAATCAGGTTTGCTGGAGCAGAGAACGCACTAAATGCAGTGCTGTGACTTCCCAGAATCTGAGTCTGAGAACCTTGCCATGTTATGATCTGGTGTACACGAATAAGAATGTGCAGGAAGTTATTATATAGGTGGATTTAATTAGATTAAACATCAGAACAGTTGTAAAAACAAATATTTTGCATTATTTTGGATAACAATTGACTATTGTATGTTGTACTTAATAAGTACAACATTGAACATCCTGCCCAGTTTGGCCTCTTTTCATTATATTTTCATTTTGACACTCCTGAGATCCCCAGTTTCTTATGCCATCTTTTGGTTTGTCCCATGACTCCTATTAGTTTCACCTGGCCCTTGTTAGTCCCCTTTTATTTAAGCTGCCACCCCTGTGTTTCTTTGGTCCCTCTGCTGTTGATGTCTGTTCCTCTCTGGTCCCAGTGTTCTGGTTATGTCCGCCTTGCTCCTCAGAACCAAGTCCTCCTGCACTTGTTGCTTTTGACTGCCTCCTTGTCAGCTTCCATGGGTGGTGAATGTATGCACAGTTTGGACCTCTGTCGCTATGATCACAAGCCCTGTCCTTATGGTTATTCCTGGTAAAGGGCCTCTGTGGCTCTGGGACCTTCTTGCTAGGTGGGTTACAGGCACCCTAGATGGATGAGTTGACTATGGGCCTAATCAAGTAGGTGTAGCTGTCCCCAAGATGAGTTCTGTGATGGGACCTTGCTAGAAGACACATGTGGCTGTTGGGCCCACTAACCAGATGGGCACATGCCGAGTTTTTAGATTCAATTTGATGTTTGATTCTGAATTTAACTCTAGAATGTCAAAGATATATAACAGAGATTTTACAGATCGGAAAGCCAGACAGCTTTGAACATTTCCCGTATTTGCAGGATTATTGTACTGTTTAACTACTGTTGGAAGAACCTCTGGGAATTTTATCCAAGAATTTGAGAATGTCTGTATGTTTACTTCCATCATAAGGTCAACAAAGTCCATGTCAGTACAAGAACCATAACTTGGTTTCCATCAACCTCTCCTGAGCCCTCCATGTGAGCCATGGTTTTGTAGTATAGCTTTGCAGTGGCATGCTTCATTATTTTTCTTTTTATATTGACAGGACAAATAAAATGAGTAGCTGACAGAATGTACATTTTTCCGGGCCAACTGGTCACCTAGTCATGGAAGTCCCAAGAATCCCAAGACTGCTATTGGCACCTCTGAGGCATTCTTGATCAAAGTATCATCCCCACACACTGCTCCCTGGCCAGTGTGTTCCTGGCTGACCGCTGCTTCACTTGTTGAAACTCAAGGGAAGAATTTTGTGCTGTTCACACTGTGTGCTGTGACAGATGGTCACTTTCTCTTTCTTACTACTATTTTTTTCTCCTTTTGTATGTCTCTAATTCAGCTAACAGGTACACACCATGAGTCTTTTACAGTATATATCATTTGTTTGTTTTTTGTGCTATGAGTGGAATGTTTTACAGTCCATTGGCAGCAAGCCATCCCTTCTCCTGAAAACAGGGATAATTTAGGCTTACCATAGAATTAATTAAAGCAGCTTTAGAGCTACTCCAAAGGGCTACCATCAAATAACACTGCATGACTCCCATACAAGTCTAGAAGGGAGGTGAGATTAAGGCAAAATAATCCCATTTTGGTATTTTATCAAATACACTCAGCAAAACAGTGTAATAGACAGGTCAAATTTTTATCTCTCTCTCTCTCTCTCTCTCTCTCTGCTGTGTAACACAGGTCAGAGGTTGTGACCCTCAGCTTACTCACTGCCACATTTACAATCTCATGCCAGTATGACATATTTATCCATCACCACTGTGTCACACACCATAAACAAAGTACATTGGGGTCCCAATGAGTCTCCTGAGGTCAGTATGTCAGTTTTAAATCAGAAAATTACTGTCAGCCTGTGAAGCTGTATGTTATGTCAGGGCTTTATGATCACACTGAAGAGAAAGTCAAACCTCATCACAACACACAGACACACAAAAAGCTACAGACTGCCTTGAAGGAATATTCCCACATGTTTTAACCTAATGTCCTGCAGTTCATTACCATGGACAATAATTTGCAGTGAGCAGTATGTTACTAAACCTATTTAACACATTTGCGATTACAACCATTACCCTCTTATCGGTGCAGGTACAAAGATAAGACAAATATTAGAAAATGTCTTACCTAAGCTGTTCTTATGAAATATTATCCAACTTTCCAACATGAAGAAAAACTTGCTTTCTCTAAGGATTTCTGGATTCTGTTGTGATCAGGCAGAAGCCTGTGAAAAACTCCACCCACACCACCACACTGTCATGTAGCACCATGAATTCTTCCCTTCGGAAAAGGAGATTCATCTCTATGAAACTCTGAAAGATAATTTAAAAAATAATTAATGTCTTGATGGGATTCCGCATAACCATAAATAGTACTATAGAGTTCTGTGAATTTCAGAATGGTTCTGTCACAAGGTGGTACTTTTCCACAAATGTATCTCCTCCTGGAGCTGCCGCGATCATCAGCAATGAGGTTCTTGTGAAATGGAAACGTCTAAAAGCAACAACAGTCTTTCAAGCACAGAAGGAAACCAGAGTACAGGAGTGAGGAGCATGTAAAAATCATCTGCCATTGGCTGTAACACCCAAGGTTGCTCAGCACTGCAAAATAACATGTTGGCACATTGTCCACCAGACAGAAAGATACCCGCTAGTCATCATCAGTTTTCTCTAACTCTAGTGTGAACAGCAGCTCGTTAGCATTACTTTAAGTCTTGTCTAACAGGATTAAACCCAAAGGCACCACAAGTTTCCCCCAGCAACTTTGAAATGAAACCCCTCGATTCAAGGTCCTTCTGGGAAAGTTTGTCCACATGGTGTCTTGGCCATGCAATACAACACTCTTTTTTGCACCTCCGTTTGATAGGTGCCATTTTTTTGAGATAATCAATATTATTGACTTCAGTTGTCAGTGGTTTTAATGTTAGGGCTGATAAGCTTGTAAGTTTATTAACTCAAACAGAGACCAAATCAAAGTGAAGAAGAAGAAGAAGAAGAAGAAATAGAAGAAGAGTGTAGGCTGTTATTGAAGCAAAGGAGAGACCAGCTCCACTTTAATTACTATACAAAAGCTGTATAAATATTAATTCTTTTATTTTTCTGTAGATTTTTATGAAGCAGTTTTAGATTTGGAGTTGAAAAGGAGTGTATTTTTCTGTATAAATATTACTAGATTTACATCCCTATTCTTCTGAGGGGTATCAGTTTATTTGATCAGTTTTTATGTGTTTTCCAAGCTATGAAGTTAAGTACAGCCTTTAAAGTACTGAAGAACAGGAGCATTGTAATTTATTTCTGCATGTTCGAATGTTATTATAGGAATAATAAGAGAACTGGACTGAAAAAGAGAATCAGTAATGGCATTGGTTAAAATAAATTCCTACCAACTCCCACCTCTAGGTGACATATTCCTTGTTTCATGCACTCCAAAAACAAGCATGTGCGATATAATCAGCCACGCTGTCTGCTTTATCTGTGTACGTACATCAACACTCTTGATCACATCTGATTAAGCGCTTGCTCTCCATTTAACTTTGATACCCCATAAATAACCACAACATAATTTGTCACATCCTACTGTACACTTGAGCTCACACTTAATTTTCAGACAGAGGAAACATTTTGTGAGAGCCACCTCATCAACAGCTCAAAGTTTAGTCCACACAGCACTTTGCTTTTGAAGCCCAGCCTCATGGCTTTTAATAGCAAGCTTATGAGCAGGCTTTGTGTTCAGTCACTGTTATGCGAATGGGCTCGGTGACACATTCAGATCAGCTCACGCATACCAACAATAAAGGGGATGGGCAAAAAGGGGATGTGGAGAAGGAGAGACTAAGAGTATGAGTGGGCCTAGTCAAGACCAAGGCATAGAAATGTTGATGAAGCTCTAACTGGTTACACTAATTACAGCAGAATTATTCTGTTAAATTTTTGTTGTTGTTGTTGTTGTTTTGCCAAAGCCATTATGTCTAACCAGCTGCCATATTATTGGGTATTATCATTCAAGTTTAATTCATTCTTTTTTTCATTTTTCCTCCCACTGTTCACTCTCACAAAAACTAAAAATTCACTTAAAGCGTCCATATTGATCACTTTATTTACTTTATGTGTGGAAACAGACATTTTCCCCATCATTCTTTAAGCAGCCTGTTAATGTTATTATGATTTTTTATGCCTCTGGCAGCTGGTGGTGTAGTTGTTAAGGTGCTGCCCCTGCTATAAGAAGGTTGTGTGTTTGATACACTACTACTTTCCTCAATGAGGTCCCCTTGAACAGGGTACTCTCCCCACACACTGCTCCCTTGGGCCCCCTTCGTCAGTAGCAGCACACCGCTTCACTTGGTGAATGGGTTAAACACAGACAAAGAATTTCACATTGTTCACACTGTGTGGTATGTTCACATGTGACTATAAAGGCTAATTTTTAAAAACTTTATATGCATATGTAAATGTTTTTTATTCTGATTGGCCCTTTATTATTGAAGAATCATGAAAAGGAGTCCACGCTGAAATATACCATAAAATGTAGTTGAGACCCTGTAAGGAAAACAGTGGAGGTTATGTACATGTATTGCATTTTGTGACCTTTCATATCTGAACCATATGGAATAAAGCAGGGGTCACCAACCTTTCTGAAACTGAGAGCTACCTCACGGGTACTGAGCCACATGAAGGGCTACCAGTTCCATATACTAGTACAGAGTTGACCTAAACTTCATGTACAATAAACATGTTTTAATTGCTTTTTTAGATATTGTCATTTTCAAATAGATCTAAATGCAAATGTGATAAAAGAAGACAAGCAATAGGATAAAATTATTTTGGACCGGTCCGCAGGCTACTCGTGTGATCCTTGGGGGCACCCCTGGACTAGAAAGTAAATAGTACAGTTTGAATCATGATATATGATATTTAAATGATTGAAATGATATTTAACCATGATATCCATGTTGTTTGTCATTTTTTACAAGATAATGTATAGATATTTAGGAATGACGAATATCAAGATTATGTATGTTAGTCTAAGATGAAGCTTTTGAGTTGAAGCAATACTGGGCCTCAGTGTTGGGTTAACTGGAACTGTTTAGGATTTATGGATTATTCCGTATTTCAGTCCCATTTTCTTCTCTTCTATTCTTCCCTGCTTCTCAGGGTAGAAATAGGAAATACAGAAACTTGCCCTTGCTCTTAGTGGAACAAGTGTGCCATCTATTGAAATAAAGGATGTTACAAAGCAGCACACAATCACACACACTGGCATGTATGTATAGGGAGATGCCTGCACAGCAGCGTGAGTGAAGGATGAGAATCCTCTGATGTTGGAAGGTATATCAGCTACAGCATCTTCAAAGTAGAGACAAAGCACTCAGTGCACACACACACACACAGTCACACACTTTCACTCCGTGGCATTGAGTGTCCTTGGTGGTCTGACTGACTGACAGACCTCGGCATAGGTCACCTAATGGAGCCCTGAGCTGAGCGGGAGCACACACACACACACACTCACACACACCTAAGAGTCATCTGTTCCATCAAAAATAACAGCTTCCCTCCTAGCCACATTAAAATTCACTTTAAGAAATTAATGTGATAGATGGTCTTTTTTCTCTCTGTCTGTCTCTCTGTCTCTCTGTCCTCTTTCACTCCATGGAAAGGGCTCCCCATTCCCTGTTCGTTATGGAGGGTGGGCAGTAAAGGAATGGAGAACGGAGGGATGGAACTGAGGGTTTTAATAAGGAGAGGAAGGTTGAAGGAGAGCCACATGTTTTATTCATTCATGCTCACATCCGCTGAGTTCGCACAAATCCAATAGAAACTCCTGTTGTTTGACAGATCAAGCCTAGCTCTTTGACACATATGGAAATGATTGAATTCCTCTTATAGAGTAGGGAGAAGGAAGAAAGGGAAGAGGTAGAGTGTGTGGAAAAGCAGAGAGAATGCATGAAAGATGGAGAGAGAGAGAGAGAGAGAGGGAGAGTCAGAAAGAGAGAGAGAGAGCGTTACGGAAAGTGAGGGAGAGGCTGTGACACACAGGGTGGTGGGGGAATCGTGCAAGAATGAACAAAACAGAAAAGACTGCCTGCATCAACGTCCTTTTTCTGACTCACTTTCTTTTTTTTCTCTCCCACCTTGCCTTTCCTCCAGCCTTCAAGCCCTTTTCCATCCTGCCTGTCTATCTATCTATCTATCTCTCTATCTCTCTATCTCTCTATCTATCTATCTATCTATCTATCTATCTATCTATCTATC
>JBBMFX010000011.1:9339836-9350817 GCA_037832545.1 Rhabdalestes septentrionalis
TTTTTTCTATTTTGTCTAATTTGCATTAATAAAGTTTTCTTAAAAGGATATATTTTGTCCTGCTTCTTCCAAAATGAACCAACCAGGGGTGCAAATTCGGTTTGTTTTTGGGTCCCAGTGACCTTGAAGTACACTTGACATGAGCCATACATCACAATTGTTTATTCTTCACGGTTATACCGTACACCGAGTTAAAATAGGGAGGAGGTATGATGGTATCAAAATTTGGATACCGCCCAAGCCTGTACTGCATATAAGAATGCAGTAAAGTAATTTGAGTGGATCCTTAAGCTTACATTCCCCTCATATGCAAAATTAAACAAAAAATGATTTAAGAACCAAAAATGCTTTAATAACCAAAACATACTTTAAGTGTTATTGTTTTAAAGTTGGTATTGATAACAGGTGTTAGAAGAAAATGCTGTTAGGCCAGTCCTGCAATAGCTGTCTCTTAAAAATCTACTGAAATATCTAAATGTGGGACTTGTCTGAATGATTTGAAGCTTGATTTAAATTCAAAGTCAGGTTTCTGAATGGTGTTTCTGCTCTGCTTCTGTTTTCATTAATTATGTTGTTATGTTTAAAAGGTTATTAGTCATCGCAAATGTTTTAGTTGGCAAGGGGGAACAGAATGGCACGCCACTCGATTGCAGCAAACGCACGCGACTTAGGCAAAGAGGAAGATCTGCAGAAGAGGCATGACCTTTAGGGTCGAGAGGTCAGCAAGGACAGCCTGTGTCAAAAAAGGATGACAACAATAAACTTGTATTAACATTTCAGAAGAAAATCATTTTTGAATAAAATGTATATAATTTGAAAATGTATTGAAGCACTAAGATTAGCATCTAAAGTAAAGTGACCCATATTCTCATTCATAAACAAACCACAGTGTAAACAGCGCGAAATTCTTTCTCAGTATGTAACCTATTCACCAGTGATGCAGTAGCCAGTGTGTGGGGACGACATTTTCTTCAAGGATAACTCAGTGGTGACACTGGCACTCCTGGGATTTTAACCTATGACCTTATGAATGCAAGGGCAACTCCCTAACCACCAGGCCACCAGTCGACCTTTATAAGTGTTTGAACTCATAATGTTTAGGCAGCAGACTAACGCCCTAACTGCTCAGGGTAAGAGGTAAAAAGTCAAGAATCACAAAGTGTGAGTGTCCCCTATACTAATGGGTCACTGTCAGTTGTAAGCATAGTATTTTTCTTCCTTTACATGTTGGTATGAACAAAGTCAGCAGCGAATGAGCTGTGTCATATTTACCATTTTTACAAGATTTGCAAAAAAGCAAACTCATGACCCATTATTTACTCAGAAGAATATCCTGTAATGTGTCACAATAAAGATGACATACGATTATACTGTCCACTTATAGGCCAGGGTAGTAGAAAATGCTGGAATCAGTAGAAAAGCATGGTCTACTCAGTGAAAAACCTTTCCCTCTGGACCAAATGTGTTTTTCATAAAATGGCATTAGATATCCACTCAGACAAAGCATCTCATCCCCAGTGAGAGGCCGAGTTTATGTGCTGCAGTGAGTGGAGCCACTTACCTTGCAGGTTCAGTAGTGGAACCTGAAGGCAAATATGTGGGGGAGGTGTGGAGTCAAACGTTCTCAAGCTGTGGCCTTTTGGGATCAGAGGCGAGTAAATTTAGGGGCTCCTATCATGTTTGCAAGCCTCTAAAGTTTCAGGCCCAGGCCTTACGTGCTAAAAATACAGCATGTTATGATATGCCCTCCAGTAGGGCTTGGTGCTATATGAGCAAGCAGATACTGTCTAGCAGCATCTTCCCTTTGCCCAAGGGCCCAGGCCTGTGCGTCACTGAGTATTAAGGCCAGGGGCCACTGCCAGTAGCTCAGATGAACTTTTACTACAGCTGTCAATCAAACCATCGCCTGAGACCATAGCCAATTATGCTGCCCTTAAAATGCTATTCAATTATTTTATGAAAGACACTAATGTTACAAATTCAAAACTAAGTTTACATCTCATATTTTACATTTTGTTTTCAAAAAGAATATAAATGCTTACAATAAAACTTTAGATGGATTGCTGTATCTATTTGTACACACTGTGATGCATGTATCATTTACATTCAAATAAAATACCAAATCTTTTTCCAGGGGAAGGAATTTTTGGGCCATTTCTATCAGTTTATTAATCATGAAATTGTAATAAAAAATTTTAAAAAATGAAGGCGTAAGATTTTGATCACATTTGGTTTTGGATGTGAAGGGGCCAAGGAGCAGTGTGGTCCACTTTTAAAAGAGGCCAGGCCAGCGATTCTGAGACATGTCTTGGCGAGACTAGGTTACTGGCGCTGGCTGTGCGTCAAGGCGCTATTTCGGTCACCTTTCGCCCTCTCTCATAAGCACACATGCACGTTCGTATGCAACACACACGCACACTCACCTCAGCTGAGGCAAGTGATGTCACCTCCATCAGATTTTCAGATCGGAAGGCAAAGACGGCAGCCGCCAGGACTGGTGGGAACAGGAACGGACAAACAGCATATCAAATATTAGGGTCAAAATGATGAGTTATTTCAGTGTGTCACACTGAACATTATTTACTGGAAGGCTCTTTTCAGAAACCCTATCCAGCAATTCGGATTCAGCCAATCAGGGGCTTCTTAAGAAATTAATTAGCTGGAGCAGGGGTGGAAAATTTGGAATAAACAGAGCCAATGGTGACCAATGGTGTATTGGAAGTGAAACAGATTCATATTTGCTAATACACATTACAAGGTTCCCATTTGTTCTCCACCCACAAATCTTCTACCTGACAATCACAGCAATTTTTTCTACAATTTCTGTAGGCATCAACTAACAGAAAATGTGAAAATATTTAAAATTCTGATAAAAAGCAACACCGACCATATTGAGTCTAATGTGATAAAGGTTGTTGGTGTAGGAAGAGTAACCCACCTGCAACTATCTCTAAGGAATCATAGCCGAGGATACGGTCCCATAGCAACAACAGCTGGTCAGTGGAAAGGTACCCTGAGAAAGCCCGAACCATCCATTTGAAGGCAATACGCAATCTAAAGCAAGCAGGCAATCACACACACACACACAAATACACACACACACACACACACACAGGCAGTTAACTGTAAGATCCTATGAAAAAAATCCTCACTCCTGAAGTTATTTGATTACTTTAAAAGCTATGTCCATAAAAACGTCTTAGATGGAAGACCTATAATTGCATGGCATAAACTCTAGGTGGAGCCATCTGAACACTGCAAACCAGACATCCTTCCTCTGGGCCTAGATTGTATTTGATAACTCAGAGTAAGATTGCTGTTTAAGGATCTTTATAAAAAATAAAAAACTGCGCCTTATAGTCACAGGTGAACACAGACACACAGCCAATTCTTTATTTGTCTTTAACATTTGTAAATATGTACATACACAGGTGTGTAATATGCTAGATGGATTGCTGACATACATCAGTAGCACATGATTCAGACTCACGGTTGAGCTCCGATCTCTTGTAGATGATAAAACAGCTGGGGAAGGTGAGTTTGCAGAAGCCTCTCAAACTGCAAACAAAGGGAAACTATGCCCTGCAAAAGACACACACAAACTTACGCATGTGTGAATACAGATTAATCTTAAAGGACACACTTGCCACCAGTATGTACACATTCTGTCATATGTACTCACCGAGGGGGAGGAGGATATGGCGTGTAGTCTGAAGAAGTAGCGCACATACATCTCCCTAAATACACTGTACAACTTGGATGGCTCATTGTACAAGAAACATAGAGGAGCCACTGCATGAAAACACACATACACATAAGAACAGTTTAAATATAAACCAAACTTCAGCATATGTCCCCAATAACCTTTCACTGGTGTATTCAGAAGACTCACCATACATTGAAAAGCCATGGAAAGGGATAACACCTAAATAACAAAAAAAAAGAGGAATGCATTGTAAATAAGTAGATATTTTATTAACATGGTGGAACAGTGGTGCTGTTTCCTCAACTCAAGAGTTATTCCTGTTGATTTGATCTACTAATTAATTGCAATAAAATTATATAAATATTGATTCACATGCTATACCAGCAGGTCTAAATAAAGTATGTGAGGAAGGCAACAAAAATCTAAATTATTTTTTTCTGCAAGGCAAGCATGTGCACTATTGTTCAAGTGACTTGTCATGTGAAAGATTCCTGTTTAATTCAATAATAATAATAATTTTCTAAATTCAGTCAAAATAATAATAATAATTTCAGGATTTTGGGCACAACAAGAACTTTTAAATGGTCAATAATATACAAGAATGATGATTCTGGCTTAAAATTTGATCTCCATTTCTGGATGTTACATTAAGAGCAACTTTGTTCTGAAAATTATTCCGCTTTCTCAGTCATTATATAATCATCCACATCCACTATTCAGAACACATCTAAAACCTCCTAAACTGTAGAAATCTTTAAAAACCTTGGTGTTATCTATACATCTGAAGCATCTTAACAGATTCATTTTATACATTCCCTTTTATGAACCCAAAACAAAACTAAATTTAAGCTGATGAAAATTATGATTCTGAAACTTTACCAGATATTTCAATATTTTGAAAGATATTTTTCAGATATTATAAAACATAAATTACACAGAATGGTCCACATTAGTAACTGGACGGCAGCTTGAAGTAACAGGTTGGAAAACTGTACCGTTGGGAGGGTACACCAATGCAAACTCCTCTGCACCAGTCTTGCCTAAGGTAAAGAGAATATTTTGCTTATAAGATAAATGAATCATATGCTAATTTATGAAGCATACACACACAAACACACACACATGCACTTGAGCAGGTTACCTTGGATGTAGGATTTAGGAGGGGTGGCGCTATTGTAGCTGAAATGCTCCAAAACTGCAGTGTCACGAGAGAAGCACAGCAGCACCTGTTACACAAAAGTGTACATGCGCACACACACACACACACACACACACACACACAATCCCAAAGTCCTTCCTGACTACAGATGTTTACATATATACATTATTTTCTTAATTTCATGACATCACTTACAAATTGCTGTACAATATTAACCCACAAAGCCACTTAGCAGACAGTAAAATAATTGTTTTAAAGGACGTGTTTTAAATCTGTTATTGAACATTACTGAACCTAGAGACAACGTAAATAAGTTTGTATATGTAAACGTTTATTTCTGTGTCTTAAGTTTTTAGAAATATTGCCTGAAACCATGATTCTAAACAGTACTTCTGTTGCACAACACATCAACAGACAAATTCTTTATCTGCTCAGAGACTTTGTACAAAACCAATATTTATGTTCAGCCTTCTAATCATTTCACACCTGTGGCCTGAGATAAGTCTCCATAGAGATGACATAATTTGCTCCCATGAACTTCACTTTCTGCTCTCTTTACCATTAGAAGGTGCAGCAAAGGGGGATACTAACAAAAGTCTGGTGTAAAATAATATGAGCTATTTTTTCCAAAGTAAGGGTGTTGCCAGAGGCAGACATTTTATACATTCAATCTCACATGTGTGTTTGGAAGGTTTAAAGAGGACATATTTTTTATGATTTGAACTGAATGAAAAGTTTTTTTGATATTCATACAGTTCATCTTTTGAGGAATCCAAACGTACAGTGGGGGTTGTTTGTAAAATTGCAGTCTTTAATTTATGAGGTATTTTCATTTTTATGGAGAGACACAAAAGAGTGACATAAGAAAATGCATGTTACATAAAAGTTATAAAGTGTCATTGAGAGAAAGTATTTTTTCCCCTACAACACAGCCAGACTTCTATCAAATACAGATACTCCTGATCTTAACTCATTATGTGTATAAAGCAACCTGTCCACAGAATCCTCTTCCATTACAAACTCTCCACCACCATGGGCAAGACCTAAGAGCTGTCAAATGACATCAGGGAAGAGGTTGTAGTCCTGCACGAGGCTGGAATGGGCTACAAAACCATCAAGAAGCTTGGTAAGAAGGTGACAACTGTTGGTGCAATTACTTGGAAATGGAAGAAATATAAAATGACCATCAGTTGCCCTCAGTCCAGTGCTCTATGAATTATCTTGCCTCGTGGGGTGAGGATAATCATGAGAAAGGTGAGGGATCAGTACAGAACTACACAATAGGAGCTTGTTAATAATCTGAAGGCACATGTACAGTCAACCCTAAATTTGCAAGTGAACATATAAATGATTCTGAGAAGGCTTGAAAGAAAGTGGTGTTATCATATGATGAGACTAAAATCAAGTTATTTGGCATCAACTTGACACTACGTAGGAGGAAGAGAAATGCAGAGCAAGACCTGAAGTATTGATGGGGCCATAAACTGTAAAATCTTGGACAAGAACCTGCATCCCTCAGCCAGAACACTGAAGATGGGTTGCGGATTGTCTTCCAGCATGACAAAGACCAGAATAAGACCAAAATATACTGCCAGGTTAGCAAAGTAGAGGCTCAAGAAGAAGCACATTAAGGTCCTAGAGTGGTCTAGCCACTCTCCAGACTTCAATCCAATAGAAAATCTGTGGAGGAGCCAAAGGGCAGCCAAGAAACCTAAAGGAATTACAGAGTTTCTGTAATAAGGAGTGGGACATAATCCATCCTGAGATGTGTGCAAACCTGATGACCGACTACAAGAAACGCCACTGCTGTGCTTGCAACCAGGGTTTCTCCACACACAAGTCGTGTTTTGCTTGGGTATCTAATACTTATTTCACTCAGTGAAATGCAAATCAATTTACAGTATATCTTTTATGTAACAAGTTTTTTTCTTGATATTCTGTCTCTTTCTATAATACTTTAAATAAATACCATAAATTAGAGACTGACCAACTAAGCAAACAAATTCATCAGGGGATCAAAAAATTATGTCCCCTTACTGTAGTTCCTTCTGCAGCTATTTAAAAAAATACTTTAGTTGTGTAATTACTTTTAAACTACCAGAGTTTAGCCATGTAACAAAAAATGTAATAATGTTTTAACCGAAGTTGCTGTCAATATATGTCCTGGTGGGATAATCCTAAATTATATATATATGAACTTGTGTTTGGGACAGATGTGCTTATCAATAAAACTGAAGCCATCTAACTGTAAGTATAAAATTCATAAAAACAGTCATGTTTAAACTATGATCATATAACACCGTCAAATAATAATGTGGCTAGGGTCCCCCTATATATAGGATTATATAGGACAGCCTAATCTGATACTTTGAAGTAAAAAGTATGGGTTTAAGTAAATGATGTCCTCTTAGAGGCCTGGTTTATAATCACAGAGAGCTCTTTTCTGAAAATATTATCTCTCCAAGACACTGCAAGTGATACTGAAGTAAAGAAAATGTTACTGAAGTAAAGGGGATACAAAACATGTATGAATGAATGAAAAAGAACAAAAAACTGTTCACAAACCTTGACAAAGAAATAGACTAAAAAACGTACATCCAGCAACACTGACCTGATACAAGAAGTCTTCAAACACAAAGTAATAGTCGTCATTACTTGCAGTCAGCTTCACATCCTAAGGCAAATGAAAATGAAGCATAAATGCCTTCTGTAGAAACTATGACAATCAATCATACAAAATGACGGCCAAATCTAGTCTGAGTCTAATCTAACTAAGGCAATTGTGTTACACACAAACAAGCATGCAGGCATTCAAGGCACACCACATATAATACACATGCCCTATGGATAAGTGGAAATTTTATGGTGGATTTCATTCAGCTGTGCTGGTTTTACTAAAAGTTTTTTTATTTTGTTCATGTCCAGATCTAATCTGTGTTCATATGCTTTAGAAAAAACACGACCTTGGCACAAGACGACTTCGAGCTTTGGTTGGAACACCAAATTTAGTTAAGGGAACCTTAAGGAATCAATCAAATAGCCACAAAATCTATTTTTATTAAATATACTACACTTATTAAACAATGTTTTTGTCTCAAATGTGTGTGTGTGTGTGTGTGTGTGTGCCTTTACCTTATATATTAGATTGTCCACCAGCAGGTCATGGTGTATGACTGCAGCCTTCAGTTGCTCATAATGCATGATGTCCTGCCAAGGGGGAAAAAGCGGGTAAGTGAAACTAATCTGAATGATGTAAGACTATATATCAAAACCAGCACTGCAATTAAACAGCAGGAGTTTAAATGAAATTAATTAAAGAACCACTAGACAATCAACTTCAGAGTCTCTTTCATTTTGGGCAAATTCATTACAATTCGAGGTGGGATATATGGCAAAATATCATTTCACAATATTTTTCTGACATTCGATAAAATGCTTTTCTGACAACAGAAATATTTTTCTGACAATAGATGAAAAAATAAGCCAGTACAATTAAACCATGAATACCATAATTTCACATTTCACCAATACTGAGCGCAGACCAAATTAACCTATTAGATGACATGTTTAAGTACAAATAAATATAAATATTGTCCATTCCATTCTAGAGTTTACTGATTTACTGAATTTAACATAAAATTAAAAAGACATAAGACATGGGCAAAAAAGACATGTGTTCTATGTAAACATTATACCACATTTTACACATTGTTTTTCCCCAATCAGTTCGCAATTAAATAGAAAACATGAAATAAGATTTGTGGAAAAAGAGCATAACCTGTACAGGAAGTGTACTTATTTGGTCTTAAAAAAAGAGTGTTTAAGAAACTTGCCAAAATGTTTGTATTGTAAAAATACTCTGGGCTATGAACAATATTAAAGGTAATATTTTATCCCGGGCAAAGCATAAAAATAAAGACAAGCAGAGAGAAGGAAGTCAAGTGAACGTTTCCTGCACTGCTTTGGTAAGAAATGTAGGGTGAATGTGAAAAAAATGAAAGAAAAAGCATGGAAAAGTGTCAGGAGAATTAATCAATATACAGACCTTTAGCGTAAAATGATAAAGTACCTGGTTTATGCCAAAAGGGAAAGATTACAATTCACCTCAATGGTCTTAAAAGAAATCACTGAGCTGGAAAGAATTAAATGGTTCTAGGAGTTTGTCAAATACGAGACTTGTCACCTGTGACATGAAACACACCGACAGGAAACGAAGCTACAGCAGGTCAGACGAGGGTAACAGTCACCATAAATAACAGGAAATGTGTCAGATCACTGCACACTCGAATTTCAGAATGGAAATCCCTGACTTTAAACACTACAACCCAAGATCGGAAGCTATTATGCTGTGAATCCCACCTAATGTACGCTCAAGCTTACTTAGTTTACCTTGATCGCTCAAATCCTCTGGGCACTAAAATTGCCACTTTTACTATTGAGGGAATTTTAAGATAGACTGAACATAATTTTCACAAGGCATTAGTCCTCATAATATTTAATTCCAATCCACTGGTGGCCACTTGCTGAAGTTCTGCAGAGATGTACCGTACTCTTCTGACTTCCTGACACTGCATAAGTAATTGTCACTTCTTTTTTTCAGCTGGCCTGGTCACTGTCTTCAAGACAGCGGTTTTATCTCTGGTTACATAATTGTTCCATCTAAAACATTAACAATACCACAGATTTCTCTCATCCTTTTTTTGTCATGCCATCTGCTTCTGATCTGCAAACATGAGGCAGTGACAAAAGAGAGAAGGATTAGCCAACCCAATGAGAACACAATGCCTTTTAGCATGTGTTTACCCTTCTGTCCCTGGAACTCAGAAATATACACTCAAGGCCCTTTTTAACTGCTAGAGATGAGTCTTAAAAATGGCCGGCATTGTTTTAGGTGGCAGGTTGCTGGCTACCTGATGTACACAAACAAAAGGAGAACTTGTGTTAGCATCCTGCCACACAAGCGATTCATAGCTAACGAGATATTTATGTTGGCACCTGCAGTAATGAAGGTACATTTACCAATCCAGAATAAACACAGCATTTAGTCGTGAAAGTTACGTCCATCTGAAGGGAGCATCTGGAAGTCTAGCTGCTGACATCAGGATATTGGTTTAAAACATGTATTGAAAAAGATTTCGCTGAAAAATTGTTCTACAAGCTTAAAAGTGCAGTTTATGGACCATGCTTATATAAAAATGTAAAGTGCATTTTTCTCCCACACACATATACGCATACAGCCGTTTTCTCGGGTTACAACAGTTTCAATACAATGCTTCAAGTTTACCAAGCTCACTCCTATAAAAAGTGAGCATGGTAACCGACGCTAATGACGTTAATCACTTACGCCATTAGCATCATACTTACAGACTACGTTGCTAAACTACTTTGGTAGTGTAAGGCGGATACATAAAAAACGCACAATATGCAGTAACTCAGTGTATGAGAGAAAGAGTTGCCGTCCACCAGTACGCTTACTTACACCATTTTGGACTGTTAAAAGTTCAGTATATTTATGTCCTCTTAGTTTTTCTGTGGTTTACTTGTGTTTTTATGCTAGGATAGGTAAGTGACATAGGCTAGGGTGTGTTTCGACACACATAATTTGGATTACATCACTCTCGTGGGAATGGGTCTGTGTCATAATTCGACGACCCCCTGTACACACTTGAGGAAGGGCCGGGCAGTACAGGGTTGTACAGAATGTTTTGGACGATTTTGGAGATTTTGGAAGTGTGGTTGGTAACACATTCCTCTCGTTTTTGCAAAGAGTGGTGCCCAGGACTGTGTGGAATTTTACATTTTAATGACCAATGTTTCAATTGGATATACTGTATAGCTTTTTGGAATGAAAAACTTAATATTTGTTATTATTTATCTCTATATTAATTAATATTGCAAAACTATAAAAACCTTAACAAATCTTTAAAAAAAACCTTCTCTGAACATCCCAGGCTTGTTGACAGCTCCCCTTGCACATTCATGCACTTAGTAGGTGGTCCTGTATTCAGTTAGCATAGTTAGCTGTAGCCTTTATAAATTGAACAACAATTTCAGGAACACTGAGAACACGATAATGTCGGGGTATATTTTGAGCAATACTGCACTGATATATTTGG
>JBBMFX010000011.1:9398868-9417422 GCA_037832545.1 Rhabdalestes septentrionalis
GAGAGAGAGAGAGAGAGAGAGAGAGAGAGAGAGAGAGAGAGAGAGAGAGAGAGAGCATTGTCTTGCAAGCCTAAAACCAAACCTCAGAGGAGGCTTAAGGGCTTTAAGCCAGGATAACTTTTATTTTCAGACTCGCAATAAAAAAAATTATGCATGCGCGCACACACAAAGTCACAATGCCGACATGTCATTTACAAGTATATATGGCCAACAAGCAATATGTTTTTAGACTTACCACAAACAAAATCTATAACATATATTATATTTGCTCATAGGGAAGCCTGTTAGTCTCACACTCGCCTCCAGAAATGTGTCGTTAAGTTTGATGCGCATATGGGTAATGTGCTGGTATTCACTATAATTTGAAAGGTATGGAGGGAACAAAGTCGATCATTTCTACTGAATATATAAATAATCATCTCAATTCATGACAATGTCATATAAAAAATGTCCTCACACTGAATTTCATTGGTAGTGCCCAGCACTACTAGTGGGTCATTTCAAAGTCTGTGGGCATTTATTGAATGGGCGTTGTTTTTCTCATTATTTGTGTTTGTTTTTTTTATCAGATGAGATAGACTGCTTACCTCGTCAGGCGCTGTGGTTGAGGGCACTCCCCAAACTTCCTGTAATGAGAGGGAAGGAGAGAGAGAGAATAAGAACAAGTTAGAGAGAGAGAGAGAAAGGACATGAGCATGTGTGAGAGCATGAGCATGACAACTAACCACACCACAAACACAAACAAGTGCATGCACACAAAACACCTGAGAATCCGCCCGAGCCCTGTGAAATGTAGTTACAGAGCACATTCATACATGCAGATGCGTGCACACGCACATGCACACACACGTGCAAACACAGCACAAATAAACCATAACTGTTTGTTTTGGTAACTGACAAACTCTTGCTCTCAAATATTCCTCATAGTGAATTGCACACACACACACACACACACAACTGCAGCTGCTATAGTGACCTTGGGACTGTTTGGTCACATGACTGTGTGTACAAACACTAACAGGTGGCTCTGACCGCTCTATCTTCCCATCACTCTTCAGTAGCACTGCAAACCTAACCTTGCCCGCCACATTCAAGGACCCAATCAGAACCTGGCAAACAAAGCTGAAATCAGCAACGAGCGGTCTGAAGCCTGGTGGTCCAGTAAAAGTCACAAATGAAGTCCAAACGAAGGCTGGCATTTCTCAGACAACAACAGATATGTTTTCCATTAAGATTTGTGACTGAACTGAATAAGTGAAGACGATGATTCAGCAGACTAATACAAATATGAACACTGCACTATAACCCTGGTCTGTGATGTCAAGCTATTCTTTAAAGATCAGTGATGGAAAACCCCATCACACCGAGTCAACTTTCCCTCCACATGACATGAAATTTCATGATAGGCAACTTTGGCCCAAACCAGCCTTCGGGATCTTTCTTCTAAACATGTGACTAAATTGTGGAACCACAGATCGTCAGAGTAACGAGTGTTTGGAAACTGATTGGTTTCTTCTAAGGTCGCAACGTCTTAGAGGTAAGCCATAGCTGATGTAAGTTTAGTAATTTCATAACCAGACAGTTCATGACATCATCTTCTTGAAAGTAACATGCAGTGTGTTTGGAGCATGCCCTTAGTAACACACGTCAGGTCAAGTAGTGCTATGACATAAAGCCTCAAAGAGATTGTATTCGACTGTGAGGCATCCTTTGAAGTTCAAGCCATTCAGCGTGAAGCTTTAATACTGTGACTTGAACCACACTTGTTGGTCAGCGGACCGGAGTGCAGAAGAGGAAAAAACCCCATGGTGTGAACTATACAGACTGAATCTTGGCACTGACAGCAAGCTTTACATCCTTTAACAAAAAACATGTTTCTGTTTCGTCAGTAAAACTGTTTACATTATGTTCAAAAAGTGCTTAGCAGTATTGATAAAGTTTTATATTCAAATGTATAGGTTTTTGAATATACTCAACCTTTTTTTTTTTTACGCAAAGCCGGTAAATAAACATGCACAACAGAAATCAAAATAGCGGATTTGTTGTTTTCTTATCGGCAAGCAACACTAAAGGGAGAAGTTTAAGATGAAATAAAGATTTTATGTGTGTTACACACTGATGAGCTATAAATGTATTATGTAGGTGCCACCAAACAGTTCATGTGTGTTTGGGATGGATTGCTATATGAGTGATCTGGAAGTGAGAAAGTACACCAATGCTCCAGACTTCTAAAGCCTCTTTTCACTTGTTGTTTACAAGATCTCCCATGTTAGTGACATGAAAGTTTAGTCATTCACTGGTTTGAGATTTCTTTACAGATGTGTGAAAGCTTGAGGGATAACTTTAAAGTGTGAGATTTAACACCCTTGTAAAATAAGGCTCCTTACATCCATGTCATGAGGTGTGGAAAAAATGATACTTTGCACAACAGGAACCACAATTGATTTAGTATAGCATCACAGCATCTCCTTCATCTGTTACCAATCAATGACAGCCAGCTGCTAAAACACATGATGCTGTTTATTACGATTAACGATTCTGCCGAGAAGACCAATAACTATAACTGGTAACATCTTGTCCTGACACAAGAGACACAAGTGAGCTACAATGACAAAAAAAAAAGCTACTGCTGTGATTCCCGAAGCTGTCTAAGCCATTCTTGACGGACGCCACCTTCAGTTAAGCAGTCATCATTCATCCAAACAGTTACAGTGAAGTGAGTGGAAACTAATTAGCCATATGACGTTTCCTCTAATGTTTATTAACATATCCAAATATGGATATTTACTGTTTCTTACCTGATGTGAGAGACAGATATTGCATTTAAATATGTAACACAGATGTAAAAGGTGTCTCTATTCTCTCTAGCTAATTCTCAGGATCAGGATCACTGAGACTGAAAATTAATACAGCTAACAAATCTAATACAGGTCTAGTGATTAACAATGAATCACCAAGCAGTAATTTCAACCAACATTTTGTCCTTATCTACAAAATGTGTGTCCCTGTGATGAATCAGGTCTGGCGTGTCTCCTGCAGGTGAACCCCATGCCGCATCTCATATTGGGGTGCCCCCTCCTGGGGCTCCTGCTAAATTCACAGCAACCTTGAGCCTTGTTAGGCAGCTGTCTGGAGACAGGAGGGTTTAAAATAGAAGAAGAGAGAAAAATCGATGTCTGGATCTTTGCGCTGCAGCCTCACTGGGCCGTAGGGAGTTAGAGCAGGATCTCCGAGTCACGCTGGCCCGGCCACGAGATTGGAGAAGCCCAAAGCTGGCTGCAAGCACCACCAGCATCAAACGTCTAGAGCCACACCACCATCCATTCTGAATATAACCATTTATATTTAGTTAACAAACTGTAGGCGTGTGTATTATGCTCATTTAAAGTCAAGTAAATCAGGTCTGATTTTGACAAGTTTCGCTACACCAAGGCTGGAATTTAAGCCAGGGGTGGTATTCAAAAACTATTTGTATCCAAGGCAAACACACCCCACATGGAATCATGTGCTCTGAACAAAAGCTAAACTCCAATACACATCTTTAACCACTTTTGTAGAGATCAATTTGTAATCTAAAGTTTTTAAAGACCAGGTAACAAAAGATAAACTAGGACGTCATTTAGAGTATAATAATCAGATTGAATAGATTCACTGTGACAGGGCTAACCTGACTGCACCAACCTTTCAACTGTGGCCCAGACGCATTTGCCAGCTCAGGTGTCTATGCATTTATAGATCACACTGTGGGTTTAATAGGCTAGCTGGTCAATGTAGGCAGCAGTTGAATAGACAAAGACAGTCTTTCTGCTAAACGCAGAGTACTTGCAGAAATACTGGCCACGTTTGAACTCGTTTCACTGCAGACTGCACAAGGCCGTGCTAAGATCCAGGTCTGTAAGTCAGACTGGGCAGGTTAAAAAAAAACCTGACTCTGTTCAAGAAATGCTGACTCTAATAACAACCAAAAATTAAGCGCAATGTTAGCTCTACCATCTCAAACTTACATTAAATAAAGTGGAGTATCAGAAGCCAAACAAAATTCAGGAGCAGTGTAGGCCACACCAAAATAGTGTTTTCTAGTGAATAAGCCTTTATCTCGATTTGCCAGTGGACTTCAAGTCACAAGCATAAGCATAATGTTGCATTAGAGGCGAGATTCTGAGAGGTGTGGTGATTTCAGCAGTTTACATCATACAGTCTGCACTTCGTAGCGATGTCTGAGGCTGCAGCTTAAATTTTTCTGGAGCACACATCTAAATCAGCTTGTCCCCCTTAACAAGCTACTGCCTAGTATTTCTCTACCGTCCTGAACAAATGTTTTTTCTACTCTAGTTATGACAACTAGTCAGCTATGTTTTTGGTAATGATCCCAAAAAAACTCCCAATATACTTATTATTAAAATGTAAAAACAGGGACTAAATCCACCTGCCTCAACATTACAGAGAAGTTAGTGTTTGTGTTAGTTAGTGTAGATATTATTACATTGGACCATCAAATAACAGCTTTAATTATAGGCCAATTCTAAGCATCAGTTTGATGCAATTTTTTTTTTATCTTCCAACACTGATGTGATTCCGTTATCCCTGTACATATCCTGTGACTCCGCCAACTTTTTTGCATTCATTTGTATATTATTTGTATTCTTCATTTCCATTCATGTAAACAACAATTACACCACGACAAATTTCATTCACATCCTTGGTTCACAAAGAAAAAACATGATTGACCGACTCAAAGAGATTATTTTTGAATACCAAAACATGTAGTAATTGTAGACACAAAAACTGGTGCTTAACTGCTTTTGTGGCTGTTCACAGCAAAACAAAAATGCTACATCTTGGTAGGTGTATGAGGTGCCAGACAAAGACATTTTGAGGGTCACGATGAAAAGCTGCAAAGACGAGGGACAAAGACTGTGAAGTAGAAGGGGATCAGGCACGTGTGGAGGAGAAAAGGGGAAAGATAACAGGGACAAAGAGGCGATTAGAGAGAATGAAACGTGGAGAAAGGAGGAGAAGAAAGCAAGACTGAGTGGAGAAATAGCTATAGAGATGAAATCGGAGAGAAGAAGAAAGAGCGTGAGAGAGATTGTGAAAGCAAGAGAGAGTATTTGAGAGACAGAGAGAGAGGACGTGTGTGAGAGGGTGTGTAAGTAGAATAATTATAGAGCTAGAGATCAATAAGGTTCCCACAGTGAAATGCTGATGTTTGAGTGGATAATGGATTCCAGCCTGTTCCAGGCAGCTCAGGCACATGCTGCTGCTGTAAAGCCCTCATTCAGGGGTCCATCCAGGGGGAGACACAGCTCAACAACCTTTCTCTACCCCAAATATCCACACCATTATCAACACCAGCCAACACTGCACGTATAATCATCACATCGCATTCAAACCCACAAGAAGTTAGCGTGGAGCCACAACTTCCAAAGTAAGACAGGGATGATATAAAAAACCTATATTGAGAACCCATTACATTGACATATGCACCTCCTGTTACAGTGGCACCTGTCAATGGGTAGTATATTTTAAGCAGCAAGTGAACAGTCAGTTCTTGAAGTTGATGTGTTGGAAGCGGAAAAAATGGGTAAACATGAAGCCTGGGTGACTTTGACAAGGGCCAACTTGTGACAGAAAAAAAACTGGGTTCTGACATTCATATGGATGCTACTTTGGCACACACCATTGGAGAAAAAGTGCACTCATTCAAGATATTACCTAATGGCAGTGGTCTCATTTAGTACAGGAATGCACCCTGATACACTGCACAAAATGTTCAGAAATGGTTCGAGGAAAATGATAGGGTGTGCCCTTGCCTGTGCTGGACAAAGCAGTTTGATCCGTAGAGGCACCAAACTGCAACTTATAAAACAAAGGCTCAGCAAGTTTTGTGCCAGATGCAACAGCACACCTGCAGAGGTCTTGTATGGTCCATGCCTCGATGGATCAGAGTTGTGTGGTATGAGGGGAATCCACACAAATACTAGGAAGGTTGTTTTAGTGCTTCAGCTGATCAGCAGATCTCCATCTTTTCAGCACATATTCCAAACCACACCCATTCATACCAAAATTATAAGTAGTGTGGCCTGAATGAGGCACCAGGGCAGTCAACTGAAAAAGGCTGTTAAATAATATTAGCCTTAAATGCACAGTAATAAAAACAGGGCCAGGCTTACCAAATATCAGTATGGAAGTTTTCAGTCTTTTCAGGGCAAGTCTGCTGATCAGCTGTCCAAACTACCTTTTGTAAGCTTGTTACTGACAACAGCACTTAGTCTGTAACTCAAAGTTGTTAGTAAACATACCAACTTCCAGCATCTCTGGAGATAGACAATGATTTTGTTGTACGTCTCACCATATCCATTCTCTGTTATAAAAGTAACAAGCTAAAAAAAGTAAGCAGTATCCAAATATAGAACAGATTTGGACACCAACGCTTTGGCATTTATTTTTGCCTCTTAGTTGGATTGTAATGCTGTGCAAATTGACAAACTTGGACAACAGGACCTGGCAAAAGAGACAGAACTACACAAAGCAAAAACCAAAATGTACAACAGAATTTAAACAGAAAATGCTTGTGAAGTCTCAGTAACAAAAGTGTGTTTGTGTGTCCAATAATGCTGGAATAGTGGTAGAGTTGCTCTTCATAAATCATTTCTTTCCAGGGATAACACACAAAGCCTGGTGTAGGAACCACCCCTGAAGCCCAGAGCACTGGATAAATGGTACATACTCCACTGCTGCCCATCATTAGTTTTACTTCCAGATGTATTGAGGAAAAAAATCTAAAGATGTCTTCCTCCAACAAATTCTGACATACGGTAAACACAGTTGGAGATGAAGACAGCCACCTTTTCATCCCATCTCGAACAGGAGGCTTTTCTATAGGAGTCAAATTTCAGATTACACTCAGTTTCGAAGTAATATGATATAGCATTCCAAGAAATGAGCTGAAGTGAAAGGGGGGCTTACAGGCACTTCAGATAAATAATGTCATTTCTATGCATTCATTACAAAAAATATGCATTTAAACTTTCAAATGTGCAAAAACAAATATTTTAAACCAAATGTACGTTACTAAATATTTACAACTTGAAGGTAAAATAACCAAACAAATGAAACAAGAAGTGCCGTCGAGCCTTGAACCAAAAAGGAACAAAATTCAAGCTCAACTTTGAGCAAAAAATAGAAATAAATAAGAGCTGACATGTGTTCAGACCTGGAATGTTCCATTCGTTTAGACTGGACCAAACAAGTGGACTGAGACCCCCGTAAAAGTTTTGGCACAGTTTGCTCCCAAATGAACTCTGGTGCAGTTTGGATGCTGTTCTGACATCTGCATGTGTATCATCTTTCCATAAGCTCCGAATGGATGGCTAATGCATATTAGCACACGGCTTCCTGTGCCTTACTGCTCTAGAACATCACCCGACAGAACTCTCCATAACCATTTCAGGTGTTTCTTTTCACATTCAAACAGTTGTACAGAAAATTTAACATAACAGCACAGACAGCAGAACTATTTGTGACTATCAAAATTTACCACTGTTAGTAGGAGAGAAGAGTCTCTAACCCAGAGCAGATTCTGCTCTGCAAACAATAGACTCCCACATCATGAGAGTTAAGGAAATTATTATAAAAACAGTTTAGAACAGGAGTGCGTGTGATTAGACCGGGTTTCCAGGGAGTTTAGGCTCCACTCACGTCCACCAGCGAAAAGGTCAACATCAAGAAAGAAGTCATGTCAAGTTGGCAAGGCTTGTGTTGACGGACACAAGACGCCCTGCAACACATGGAAGCACATTCCATCAGTCCGATGACTAAAAGCCTTCAATTGTTTATTGCTGTTATTGATTTTTAAGGAAGTTTCTAAGATCAGAATTCAGGTTCTCATTCCTGGAAGTCTATCTGCTCTGTCAGACAGACGACTAAACATAGAGATGTTTATTATTACTTTGAGATGAACATTCAGACATCTATTCAGTCTGTGAAGAGCTGTTTGGGTGCACGTATGTAAGTTGAAAAAGGTGTCCTAGGTTTACAATCTCTGGCACTTTAGGAGATGCATGTCTAGTTATGTTCATTGTGTCTGCTCCAGACTTGGAACACTTCAGATGTTATGGTTACTTTTTGGGTTTGGAAAAAAAAAAACTCTACAGATTCAATCTAATCTCAAATCTAAGGGATCTAACAATAATCTAGAAAATCTGATCAGAAAGACCATGTAACATAAAAGTTCATATTTTCATTTAATGATTTACATGCTGTGCAACACTTAATCTAGTTAAGCAGAAGTAGTTTTACTCCTTGTAAGTAAAATTATTATGGTGTCTACCACTATGTTTTAAGTATTTCTAATTTCTTATGCTTGAATAAGTGTTTAGGAACACTAGTGACTAGAGTGAGGTACAGTAGATCGGGCCAGATCTTCAAGTCACATATCAGAAATGAGTTCACATGAACTGTTTTCCATCCTGGAGTTTCTGGAGATTCTTTTTCCACTCACATTGTAGCAAGACCGTAGAACTCAGGCTAC
This sequence comes from Rhabdalestes septentrionalis, assembly GCA_037832545.1. NCBI lineage: Eukaryota > Metazoa > Chordata > Actinopteri > Characiformes > Alestidae > Rhabdalestes > Rhabdalestes septentrionalis. Next base: position 9,407,402 of record JBBMFX010000011.1, read on the forward strand.
TCTTGGCTGTACTTGAGGTCCTAAGAACAAACAGTCCCCTCTCATTTCTCCATGCTCCCTGTCTGTCTAACCCTCTCACCCCCTGAGACAGATAGACAGACAGACACACACACAAAGGTGCTGATCAGAAAGTGAAAAAAGTGCTAAGATGGCAGCTGGAGCCATTTCCTGTTTGTTCAGTGAGGTCATATGTTGAACCCGTCCTTCTCTGTCTCCACTCATGTTTGTCCAACACAGTCCACGACTGTCCTCCCGGGAAAGTCTTAGCAGTTAAGAGCTTCACACAAACAGCCTGGCATAAGCAGTCACAGAACTGTGCAGGATGACTCTACCCTGAGGATGTCGCTCACTCTCTCTCCCGCTCTGTCTCTCATCATGGACACTTCCGCAGTCATGAATGTAACGCAAGGAAAGTTGAAAGGGAAAAGGGAAAAAAACAAAGCGTTTAAGTCTACAGACAAATAGCAGCCGGCGACAATTCCCTCCCTTGAACACTTCTGTGAGGAGCTCAATAGAGGAAAGGGAAGTTCTGTCGGAATTGTGTTTTAATCTGTTTTTCTGCACATTATCCATTTTTGCTTCCTTCCCCCTGTTTTTCCCTTCTAACACTCCAACCCATTGCAATCAGAGGGAAAAGTCCCAATAACTCAGGAGGATTAAATGAAGGGTCGACCAATATGTTTTTTTTTGTTGTATTAGTAATCAAGGAGACTAAACCTGAAATATATTTGTAGTAAAAATGAAAAATTAGGGGTACAATTTTTAAATAACTCCAAATAATCACAAAATTAATTCCTGTTATGTCACTAGTAGTGGTGGGCTGAGACTCGGCATGATCAGCTCTGGTAAGTGACAAGTGAAAAATAGTTTTGTTGCTTGTCAGCTGATTATTGATCAACATTGCTGACGTTTGCAATCAATTTCAAGTTATCGACACTAGATTTAAAATGAGCTTGTTATTATGACCTTTGGCTTACCAGAACATAAAACACCAACTTATTGGGACCAAAAATGTCTTGTTCACAGTGCGGTAGATCAATAAGTTCCAACTGCACTGGCACCAACAACCCAGCTACAGCAAAAAATAAAAAAACAAACACTATTATCATGTTACAGTAACTGTTTATCGCTGCAATCAAAATGCTAACTGGGGAACTGGTAGGGCTGGTGCAAATAAGTCAAACGTTGAAGTGTTCATTCATGATGTCAGTTTTCGTTTCAATAGTCTGTACATTTACTTGAAGGATGTAAGAAGAAATAAAACTTGTCATACCTGCTATGCTAGTAATATTAAGTAATGCTAGTTAAAGTGCGTAACTTCTCTTATTAACTCAATCACCTTACTCTGAAAGTTCCCTAAGTTAGTGATATTAAAATGGCAAACAAGGTTTAAATTCAGGCTATTGGTTTGGCACAAATGACTGTTAAGCTTATTTGGACCCACAGAGACATGAGACAAGAGACAATCCAAAAGAGCACAATTAAATGCAAAATCTAAACGAATTTGGTAAAAAAAAAACATGGGGTCACCTGCCAACCAAAACTATAAAGCCAAAACTGGCTTCCTGTTTTTGGTTTCTCCCTAAATGGTGCACCTTTATGTTGTTCCCAGAGCAATCAATCAGTCTTTAGGAATAAAAAAAACAACAACATTCAGTGGTCAGATGAGGAAACAAAACGTTTGGTGTCAATTTGGAAACCTATCTTCTGTTGTGCAATGCCCTCCGTTGATGACATACCCTTGATTACAATGCTCAAACTTGTGAATTCTTCTTAAACTGGTGAATATTCAGGCTACTTTAATGAATCCTGCAGGGTATTGCATCTGAGTCAAAGCACAATTTTTCACCTGGCAATCTAAAGAAAATACAGAAAAAATGACACAAATAATCATTAAAACGCTGAATATCAGCTCTGATAATTGACCAGGCCAATAATCTGTCAACCTCTCCATTAAATATTAGAGAGTCATAGCAGAGACAAATCAATAAACATTCTAAAGCACTGCAATCTACATTGCAGGCTAACGCAGGCTATTACAGCAGTCTTTGTCAAAAGACTTGAACTTGGTTGAACTTGGTTGCATTTCCATTATTCAAAAAACTGAATACTAGAAAATGATTTAATAATCCAAAAGTAGAAAAAAATGTCTTGCAATTTATAAATCAATACTTCTGTCCACTGTATGACAGTGACAAACTCACAGGGCCACATAATCATACCTCCTACAAAGAAGAGGATATCTAACCCAAGGTCATAAACCTGGCACAAGTCTAGCAGTCGCTGCGGGTGTTGACTAGCAGAACGTCTATATTAAGTGATAATAGGGGAAACACTCTCCCTTTTCCAAAAGGAAATAAGAATGATATAATGATTTCACAAGCCAAAACTCTGGCCGGATGAGCATTTCCTACATCAATACTGGGTTCACGTCAGTCCTCGGTGGAATCGTTTGGTTTCAGCATTACACAGCTGATAATTGAGCGGAAAACTTTGTGTCGGAACTTCAGCTAACGGTCCATTAGAAACGGAAACTTAAATAAAGCACACAGTCCAAATGAGCTATTTAAGATGTCAAGAGCTCCTCTCAGCAAGTTGATTTCAGTATATTTGTGGATATTTCAGGGAGGCTAAGTGTAAGTGTTGGATCATGCTTTTGATCATCTTAAGCACAGTTCAGGCAGTTGGTGGCTTGGTGGTTAGGAAGTTGCCCCTGCAAATGAAAGGTCCCATGACGCCCGGAGGCACCGCTGAGGTATCCTTGAAAACGCTACTGTTCCGAGACACTGCTCTCCAGGAGCTTCACTTGGAGCAGCTATAAAATATGAATTAACCAGTTATTAAAGTTTATTTAAACATTCTTCATGTTAACATGCTTACAAAACTTTCTACCGTGCTGTGAAGTAAGTACACTATACGCCACTCTCCTTCACGCACATGCAGCTAGTTTCACTTTACTTGCACAAAAATTCATTCGCATGTCAACTGGAGAGTGATCCACCCCCAACAATAATGTCCCATCCAAATATCCTGTTTCACTGGAAAACACGTCACAGTAAAGAAAAAATGCTAATAACTATTCCCTAATCCGGCTCTCCTTAACAAAGCTGCACAGCAAGCTCACAATTTCTGAGCACACCGACCGATTTGAATGGCTTATCTGTATGGGGCACCCTGCCATTACAGCTCAGTCTCAGAACACAAGCTGGATCAAAAAATCAATAGTAGTGAACAGCAGTATTTCTTTACAATGCGCTGGATGACGTAGCACACAGATGAACAGGTTGTGAATAAATGGAGATTTTAACATTATACTTACATTAATGTACGAGTGCTGAACAAACTCATCATCCTCCTGATTCACTTGTTTCAGGACCAAGTTGAGACCTGAGTTGTGAGTCACAAGATTGAGGCGTTTTTTTACATTTTTGAAAGCAAGTCCCAGCTAAGCCAATTTGAGGCTCAGGTCTGATTTATGTCATGTCCTCCCACAACTGCTGACTATATCAGCAAAGTCAAATGGTGCTGGCCAAATCTGTTTCTACACAAAAATTTATGAAATGCTCTAAAAACTATTTCTGTGACATTAAGGCTAAATTTTTCCATAGTGACAAGCACAATTATTTGCAGTTAATGCTATTTTTGACAACACTCAGTTCAGGTCCCTTATTTCACTTTCAAGTGTCTTGAGTTTTCCTCATTTTGGGAAGCTAGTCAAAATCAAATAATTTCAAGAGACATGAAGCAACACACTTGGCTGATTTTCCTTACTTTATGACACACAACCAAACAGCAACCAACATTCAAAATCTCACTTTAATCTGAGACACAGTTCTTGACCAAATGAAATCTTTTGAGAGGGAAATGTGCAAAACTCACAATAAGATGCACACACCCAAATCATAAAACGCTCCAGCAAACTTTAAACACAAGACTCAGGGTATAAAAGTGGCACTCTGACGCTATCCTCAAACACATGCTTCTGAGAAACGCCAAAATAAAACAGAGGGATCCAGGAAAGGATGTCAGGGTTACCAAGTAATCTAATCTTGTCTGGCATGCTCTCTCGTTTGCCCGTTTCGTCACTTCCTGCTGTAGAATTCTTAACTGTAAAAATAATTAGGTGAAGATTTTACCTCTTCTTTTTACCTCCTCTGAATTTACATTTGTTCAATTGAAGATTAAGGAGCACCGTATTAAGATCCATAAGGAACAGAGGTAGATCCTTAAAGGCCATTCATCCACACTCAATCCATTCTTCAAGCAAAAAAAAAACTGAATTGTTACAAAAGCATTAATAATAAATAATAATAAAAGCCCTGGTGATACCAGACATTCATATCCAGTAATTCAACTGGATATGAATGTCTGATTTCAATAGGGCTTCATCCGACTCATCGCTATCTCTCCTGTCTCTCTTCTCTTGGCACCATGCTCTGTGGTATCCTGTTGCTTTCACCCTTGTTGACAAACAGCTACCTAGTACTCTCCAATGAGTCAGAGGTGAACACTATGCAAAAGAAATAACATCCGTAGACTCTCTTACACTTCTATGTGTCTTTCAACACAGCAACTGCAAAAAAGTCAGATCGCCCAGTGCTGAACACCCTGGGGCTTAAGTCAGTGACAGTCTCAAAAACACACAGAAGTGGATTAGAAGAAGGGATTGCATTTCGGAGCCTTGGGGGAGTATCTTCACAGCCTAAATTTTGCGATTTCACTTGCGATTACCACCAGTGAATTATTCAGTAAAGAAATACATAATTTGAAGATCAAGAGAAAACATGACTGATGCGAACATTTTTATTTTGGAAATGTGAGAAGGGGAATAGATGAAGTTGGTACAAGTATGTTGACGGCAGAGTGGCGGGCAGTATTAAGTGAGAAGCATATCCTGTCTGTTAGGCGCCTGCAGGCAGAAGGTTAGATTTCTGAGAGCTAACTGCAACGACTACATTTACATTAGAGGCTTATTGAGAAATACCATCTTCCTGATGTCACTCAACAATAAGAACAACGGACATTTAAATAGGTGCTTAGAACCTGATGATGAACAACTAATGGAACAAGGATGTTTGTCTCGCAATATCAAGCAATTTGTCTAAAACAAAAAATATAAACTAAATCATTTTTTAAATGACAATCAGGGATAGTGCTTTCAGGTATATTAGTAATTAAGTTAATTCAATTTGTTTTTTGTTTTTTTAAACAAAGGGCAATTCTAAACAATTCAGTATTCCCAAAACACAATTTCACAGATAAACTGTGGAAGTTTTAAAAGTAACCAAAATCTATATAAAGCATAATGGCTGCTTCCATAAGGCTCTATTTCTAAAAAGAGGTAGGAGAACTAAAAACTTGATCATCATGTAAAAAAACAAGCCTAAACACAGACTAAGATATTGGACTAATCAAGTTTATTTCAGTAATCCTGACAAGTCTTGGAAGAGACCTGTGGAATACAAAGGGTCTGTTTTTTTTAAAAAGAGACCCAGGCATGAGGGAGACTCATTTGTACCAGGTGGATTGCCCCTGCTGTCGTCATTTTGGGGGAAAGTGGGCCAACACTGATGAAGAATTCAGCCATAGACCCAAAAGTGTTTGAAAGACTAATCATTTGCTGAGAAAAATGAGCATGATTCAAAATGTAAAATGAGCCCATTCCATGGAACCGGTGCAGTGAAATTCTGCAGGGAAGAGCATGGTTTGGCCGGCGCTGTGACAACACATGCCAGTCAGGGAGAACACCGTCGCACTGCTGAGGGCGAGCGATTCATTTAAACATGCCCGTCTGCCAACTGCCCAGGAAACCTGGATTACTCTCAGTGGAGAATGGAAGGAGAGGAACAACGTGCACAAGAGCGAGACAAAAAGAAAAGGAACAACACTGGGTAGAAGTGCATCAATATCACAAAGCCAAAATTCCTTTTTTTTTGCTGTTGGAACAAAAGCTTCTATCTCCAGAACAGCAAATTACCAGGAGCAGGAGAAGCATGCTGTTGTCTTTCAATGTATTGTACAGATAGTCTGAGCAGTGAATTTCTATCAGTTCAGTCATCACTGGGGTGAGGGTAAAATAAAAAACAAAAACACAATTTAAAAAACTATTTTTCTATTTTAAAAAGACAATAAAGATCAAAAGTTTTGTCCTGACAGTGATAACTTACCCCTTCTTGGGCTCACAAAATGCATTTTTGTGAAAAGATGGGAATTAACCTGACTGAAATACACTTTGTTCCTCAGGGTTTCCTGGATGGTCTGATTAATTTGTAGTTGTACATTCAATGGTATGTTTCTTCTGTATTTAAGGCTAGTAAATCAATCAAATCATATCTTCAGGGCAATTTCTATTATTCACTGCACCTTTCAGACTACTTCACCCACACTCTTAAAAATAAAGGTGTCAGAAAGGGTTTTTTGCACAGTGCCATAAGAAAAAAACAAACACACTTGGCAATCTAATGGGACCCTCAGGGACTCCCACATATCTCATGTTTTTGCTCTAAGCCTATGTTTTGAGTTGGGTTGAAGCAAAATGCCTGAGGACAGATCAAATTTGAAAAGCTCTGCATTAGAGAACCATTTATGTTAAGACATTTGAGCATGAAGAACCTTTTAAAGAAGCTCCACACAATGTAAAGTTTCTTATGAACCAGAAAAGAAACTTCACATTATGTGAAAGTTCTTCAAGTGTTTATATGGTTCTCTTCACACTCATAAATCTCTTGATACTTAAGGCAACCTAAAGTATTGGGACACACCCCTTAATTATTGAATTCAGGTGGCCCCTTACTTACCAGTAAAGGGAAATCTTAATGCTTCAGCATACAAAGACATTTTGAACACCACCATGCTTCCACCCTTGTTGATACAGTCCGTTTCTATGGCCCAAGGTGCAAAGCAAGCGCCATTATCCATGGTTAGATGAGTTCGGTGTGGAAGAACCGGAGTCCTGACCTCAACCCCATCCAACACCTTTGGGATGAATTGGGATGGAGATTACGGGTCAGGCCTCCTTGTCCAACATTAGTGACTGACCTCATAAATGCTCTACAGAATGAATGGGCAAAAATTCCCACAGAAACTCCAAAAATCTTATGGAAAGCCATGCAAGAAAAGTGTAAGCTGTTAATACAGCTGCAAAGTAGGGACCAGCACCATATTAAAGTCAATGTATTTGAATGCAATAATTAGAGATATATAAGTAATACGTAGAATGTACAGTCAAACAGACTGTCTAATGTTGGGGAACAAAGGGCTCACTGAGACGTGGCTAATGTCTGCCCTTAAATGCCCCCAATCACTGCACCAATAGCATAAGGGTGGAGCACACTGGAATAAGCTTGGTTGGTTCTGTTTTTTGATTGTTAGGCTGGGTCGATTTGTGTCGTCCAGGCTGGGCACATATGGTCGGGCCCAGAGCACCAGCTCCTTGCATGTCAGGGGGATATTTTAATGACAGGGAAACGTCAAAAAACCTCCTTTTCCCTCTCCCTCTCTCTGACCACTTCCAACATCAAGCCGAGCGCATAGACGCTCCATATGGACCATTATGGAGAGCCGTTTTGCTTTTGGCCGCTCGCCTAAAACAATCATGCATGCATATGCACACACTCATCTCAATGTGTACGCTTTCAGCACGTCCTAGACACACACAAGACAAAAACAAAAAAAAAAGCGAGAGAAATAGTCCTTTGAATGTTTGGCAATGTGACCAGAGACAGTCTATTTACTCGTCTGCCTCGTGCCAGAGTTAGAGGGGAAAAAAGGAAAAAGACTTCTATCCTTTTGGTTTTGGGGTGTTATGTACACACACCTTAAGCATACACTGGATTCGCTTCAGCTGGCCGTCATGTACAGACTTCCTCTGGCAGGAAGCGAGCCAGTTTTGGCCCAAACAAAATGAGATACAACATTAGAACATGGTATCTGCGGGGGGAAAAGATATAGAAAACCAATGTTAGTGGTGCATTGCCTTTCAATGGCAGGGCTTACAAAGAGGCAAACTGGACTGAACTAGATGGAACCATTCAATTTTATTGTGCTGGATCTAATTTCACAGTATATAAATGTGAAAAAAGGGATAATACAGCTATTTGCAATTTCTCTTTGAAAGGAAAATGCCATTCAACAGTATCTTTATGAAGAACGAATCTCACCGCCAGCTATTTTACTTCAGTGTTTTCGCCAGCACTGCTTCACAAATGAAAGAGGTCTTAAGAGGTCGTTTCACACAGACAGATGAATAATCATAGGTGACACTCCACTTAATACTTTGAGACAGCAACTTACTCTTTTCAAATTAGTCGCCAAAGTTATATATAATAACTCTCAGCAGGAGGGTGATAGTCAAATAAGTGACAGTAAGAGAATGAATGGCTAGGACTGGAACTCGATATCACAAAATTTCAGGCTTGGCTGGGACATGTAAATGAAGAGACAAATCCCTAACTGGCCAAACTAATTGAAAATTCCCACGGCTGAAAATATCTAATATGTTAAAAGCTATGAGGCATAATATACAACACTGTACATCCCAGGCTGACATAAAAACATAATTCTCAGCAAAAAGTCAGTTCATTTTTCAGATTAAGCCATTTTATCTTAGAATTCCAGGGAAAACGCATACCTGTTGAAAATCCTGTGGCAGAAACATGCAAGCTTTTGTCTCTCTACTATTCGTCACTCTGTTGGTCATCTCTCTGACCTTTTAACCTCCTACAGTCTAACACGTCTATGTTCAGTTTGACTAGTTAAGTTGTAGTTTATTTGTTTAGTCTATGTAGGGTGTGGGTGATGTAGTCAAAATACATTACAAAACTTGAAGACATAACACATGATATGCATTCTGAGATTAGATTTTTGTGGCATTTGGTAAAAAAAAAAAAAAAAAGATCCAGTGGCACCACATAAAATAGCCCACAAACTTTATTTAACCATTTTCAACCTTTAACACACAGGGCCCATCACTTGACTGAAACATGCAGCTGGTCAGTCTTTTCTTCTTTTTTTTTGATGATGTTACACAGAGTACACTCAGAACTACATACAGTCACTCCACCCCCGGGTCCAGGGGTTCTGAGTGAAGTTGGAATAAAAAAGGAATTATTTGGCTGAAATGAAGCCTAAAACAGTGATAATCTTCAAATTACTCAAAGTGCTCCCCTACAGTGCTCGCTTTAACCTTCCAGAAAGTGTGTAGGCTCTCAGTGCAAATCCTAATTCTAATTTTGACCACTACCACACAGGCTGTAATTGGAAGGGTGGCCTTTTCTTGCTGAAGATGAATCATCTACTTGTGTAATGCCCTTTAGTAAAAAAAAAAGGTGATGAGCATTTCAAGTAATTTTGTGGTTGAATACACATACAACAAAGAAAAACTGAGTAATCCATTTGTAAGAAATGAAAAATGATCAGTCTGACGTGTCTGAAATGTGGTGAGCTTTATTTACAGCTTTAAAAGGAACATAGTATATAGTTAATAATATGAAAATAAACAAATAGAATAAATGAATCAAACATTACATGAAGTACCCTTTACCTCGCTGGCTGAATGTCAGGGCAGCAGTAACAAGCACTTGTCGGGTGTGCGCTCTCAGTTTTGTTTGAAGCCGTCAGAAGCCTGGCTTCACTAGTGAAGTTGTTGTCCACATAAATGACAGCTTTGTCAAATACACTTCTTAAAGAAGGCTTTGAGGGAATTTTACAGATAGAAAGTCTAAAGGCAGAGGACTAAGAACCTCTATGGATGAACTAACCTCTCGGAATATGACTCTTGCACCCTCAACGACTCATCCCCTCTCTTTCTTTAAAGAGAAATGAGCTGAAATGAAATGATGACTCATCCTCACTGGAGGAAAAGGCTACAACAAAGCAGCAAAGTGCATGGGGCAAAGCATTGCATGGACACTGTCAACCCCATCACGTTGGGTCCACAGGACTCCTAAGTTCTAAATGTGTCATTAGTCACCTTCTGTCCCTCTGTTGTGAGCCCAGCCATGACTTGCTCATACAGAACATT